>JAKSZT010053768.1:4350494-4409760 GCA_026826555.1 Tolypeutes matacus
GAGTACTAGGAAAAAATATGGAGTTCCTACAATGGACTGGGAAAACAAATGGAGGAATATATATATAGTGATTTAGAAGGCTAGAGTTATGAGGAGGGAGAGAAATAGTAAAGAAAGATCTGAAAGGAAAAAGTTAATACTAATAAAAAGAAAAAGAAAAAAGAAGAAGAAGAAAACAAAATAGATGGGATAGAAATTGACACCCTTAAGTTGTGGGCCTATGATGTCCCAAGCTTCTCACTCCATGCGTGCACAGCACAGACCCCCGGGCAGGACCCCGTCCACAATCAGCCTTGCTCTGGGAGCTTGCAGTGTGCGCCCTACTACATAACGCCATCTTGGCCTCCCAGAAACTATTTTATTTTAAAAATGTCTAGTAAACTGAACCCTCAGCCATGAGTGTCATAAGGTGTTGTGAGGAGTGGAGGTCAACTTGCTGCTAAAGGAACATGTGAGACATGGCATCTATCACCAAGTTGACATCAAGAAAAGTCTCAGGTTTATTGGAACAAGTGAGAATTTGGCCAGGTGGAAGTCAAGGCAATAATATACATTTCTACTCAAACAACAATATATTGTTGAAGGTCATCCAAGGGAATATTGTAGTATCATGTGGATACAGTTGCATTCCTTTAATTGCGTATCCAAAATTCTAGTATTCAGACCATGCCAGGAATGCAGTTATTGATCTAAATCAGTTTTACTTAACAGGCCACTCTTGGGATTTGGGGCAGAAACATTTTTGCTGTAAGGTAAGAATAGCCTTACATGCTTTGCAGGATGTTTATCATCCCTGGCCCCTATTCACTAAATGCCAGCAATATTTCCCAGCCATTGTGACAGCCAAAACATCTTCATACTTTTCCATATGCCTTCTAGAGGTATGGTATAATGACTCCTGATCCAGAATCACTGGTTTAAATGCTGCAGTTCTTCTGTAGCCAACCAATGTGCTCATACTGGACTTTTGCCAGGCTGTTTGTTTATATGGATGGTGTATACACAATGAATTTGTAATAATAGACATCTTGACAATAGCACATAAATATATGAAATTTTTCTTTCACCCTTCAGATGAACAAGGCAAACAGACATGACCAAGGGAAAAAAAAAAAAGACATTTTAATAAGAGATATATTACCCCTAAAATTAAAATACAGCATTCTTTCTTGAATCTTTTATATGCAAGGGTGGAATAGGTTGTACATAGGTGGAGCAGTAGTAGGTTGTGTGTGACTATTTCTAATAAATACAACTTTTTTCTAACTTAGATACATGGATACTTGCTCCTACCTTTTGGATGATACATATCTTTCATACGTCAGCCCTTCAGATACTTAATTATGTCTTTTTCAAGTATATCTCTTTTAGTTATTTAGTTCACATGAACTAACACCTCATGTAAAGTAGTCTCCACATACAAAATTGTTGTTGTTGTCCTCTTCTCAACACACTGTTCTTTGTCAATGTACCACTTATGGTGTGGTGGCCAGGACTAAACCAATTAATATGGCTGGTCATTTTCAGGTTATAGTGAGTATTGGATATTATGATATGGATATTAACTTTCTGTTCATGCAAATGAAGAAACATAATAGCTATTTTAGATATCTTGAGATATTACTTAATATATTTTTGGTCAGTAAAATATCTGGTTATTTTAATTGGAATTGCCATTAATTCATGTCTCCTTCATTTTCTACTTAAGTTATTGTAGTTTGGCTCCTATGTTTCAACTTAATTTTATTGTAAAATTTTATCTTGTCGATTTTTAGCTTGTTTTAACTCATTAAGAATAGTTTGGATTCTGATTATGTCACCCATTACATTAGCAACCTCTCCTACACTTGTGTCAAACAGAATTTTCAGAACCATGATTTTTATGTCCTTACCTAAATTATCAGTAAAAATGTTGAACAAGGAAGACCCAAGGTAGAGTTCTGAAGCAAATCACTCGAGAATACTCTCCAATTTAATACTTATTAATCAACAATCTAGTTATAATTTTCAATAAGCTATAACCCTGCATAGTTATTATAAAGCTCATACTTCTGAATCTTTATATTTGGACAGCAAAAAACATTCCAAATCCTCTTTTAAAATCAATATATTCTTTCTCCTGATTTATAGTCTGGTAAGAAACTGATCCGGATTATGTTTGTTTAATTTCAGCTTATCAATATCTTCTAAATGCTCAAAAATTATGTTCTAAAAAATACTATTCATATGCATTATACTTTGTTCTTAATGTTCAGAATCCAGATATTGGGATGTTTGTCTGTCTCCTACTCCTAGCTTCCATAATGGTTCCATCATTATGTCTGCCATGGTAATTTAGAATTTTGACATATCTAGTGACTTTAAATCATTTAAAGTAGCTATCTGTCCATATTAAAGTAAAATCATATTAGAGGATATTGTGTATTATGATTATAATTTACATTGTATGCAATGAAATTGTATATATATGACAAATATTTTTCTTAGGTTTCCCCTCACTTTTTGATAGATTCTGGTTTACTCACAGGTTTTCCTCCTCCCTAATATTTCACCAAGAGGGGTCTAAGCTGATAGGTACTTCTTGTGTTAATGATGTAGAAGTGGGGAGAAGAGAGGAGATAAAAGAGAAAGAAAATGAAAATTGAAAAGAAATGGAATGAAATAAAATACCTAGGAATGAATTTAACAAAAAAATGTTTAAAACTTATATGAAGAAAACAACGAGACACTCCTGAAATTGCGTATTATTAGACTTGAACAAATATTCTCAGCTAGACAGGGAAAATATGATAAAGGTGCCTATCTTCCCTAAGTTAATATATAGATTTAATATTATCTGTATTAGTCAGCCAAAGGGGTGCTGATGCAAAGTATCAGAAATCTGTTGGCTTTTATAAAGGGTGTTTATTAGGAGTAGAAGTTTACAGTCCCAAGGCCCTAAAGAGTCCAACTCAAGGTACTATAAGAGATATTTTCTCACCCAATGTCTGTTCCTACATGTTGATGCAAGATGGCGGGCAATGTCTGAGGCTTCAGCCTCCCTTCTTCCTCTTAAGGCTCCGTGATCCCAGCTTCTTCTGATATCAGCTGTAGACTGGCATAAGGCTTGTCTCTCTTCCTGGGACTTGTTTCTTTCTGGGCTCAGATGCCCTGTTAACTTCACAGGGTGAATTATAGACTATCCGGCTCATCTCTCTTAATGTAGTATATTAAGAAAAACTAATATAATAGAATAAAAGGCCATAACTGACCCAAATTCATACAGAAATTGACATAGGATACAGGTACATATCAAAGCAGTGCTGAAAAGATAGGTATTTTAATAAGTGGAATTGAGATAATTGAATAGCTCGGAAAATGATTAATTTGATTCTACCTCAAGCCATATATCAGGATAAATTCCAAATGGAATTTAAATAAGATATTTAAAGGTTATAAATGAAACCATACAACTACTAGGTGAATTCCTTTATAATTTGAGAATGAAGAAAACTTTCCTGAGAAGGATTCAAAAATCTAGAGGCAATAGGGAGTGATAGCTAAAGTTGACTAAATAAAAATACAAAAGAAATTTTAAATGGGAAAATAGCTATAAGCAACGTAAAATGAAAAAATATAAACTGGGAAAATATTTCCAAATTATATCACAAACAATATCTCTATAAAAAGAACTTCTAAAATATAGTAAAAAGTAATAATGAAATGCTACTGGTTATTAATAAAATGAAAAGACGCTCAATTTATTAAAAGAGAAATGCAAATTAAAATTACACTGATTTTTAGTTTGCTAAAAGCTGCCCAAAGCATTATACCAGAAATGGGGTTGGCTTTTAGAATGGGGATTTATTTGGTTGCAAACTTACAGTTCTGAGGACATGAAAATGTCCACATCAAGGCATCATCAGGCAACACTTTCTCCCCAAAGACCAACTGCTACCGGCTAGGATCCTAGACTCCTCTCTCACATGGGAAGGCACATGGTGGCGTCTGCTGGGGCTCTTTCTCTTTTGGGCTTCCTTGCCTTCAGCTTCCTGCTTTGTGGCTTTCTCTCTGCTTCTATGTTCCATTGACTTCAGCTTCTGGCTTCCAGGACTTTCTCTTTCAGCTCAAGGAGTTTCTCTCTCTGCTCCTGTGACTCTCTCTCTCTCTCTCTCTCTCTCTCCTTATTCAACCCACTTATAAAGGAGTCCAGTAAGAGGATTAAAACCCACCCTGGGTCATGCCTTGACTGAAGTAATATAACCAAAAGGCCCATAACTGAAGTAACCTAATCAAAATGTCCCACCTACAATATTTCACACACACAGGAATGAATTAGCTTATGGACATGATTTTCTGGGGTCCATAAAAGCCTCAGACTACCACTCTGACATACAATTTCTCAACCATCACAAAAGCAACAATCTAAAAACGTGACAATATACCCTGTTGGCTGGTGGGAATGGAAAAAAAAACCCTATGGAGGGGAATTGGCAATATCTAGCAAATTTACATTTGCATTTTCCATTTGTGACAGCAGCCCCACTTCTAGGAATCTATCTCAAATATATGTATCATGGAGAAAATACAAAAGGATGTACACACACAGTTATTTATTGCAGAACTATTTGCAAGAGAAAAAGAGTTAAGGCAATATCCATGAATAAGAAATAATTGAGTATAATGCATTCTCACACATAATGGACTACCATAGTTTTGTAAACAGGAATAAGAATATATTTATATATTGCTACAAAATGATCTCTGGGATATGTTACTATGTGAAAATATCAAGGAAAAAACTATATATTATGTTTACTGTTTATTTAAGGAAGGGAAGTATATATACAAATAGATATGTTTATATATAATTTAGAGGCTTATATTAGAAAAATGAAAAGGTAATTCAAAACTAAGAGAAAAAAGTGGTACTTAAAGAGCCAGATTTCTCAACATGGCACTCTTAACATATTCTGCTGGCTAATTCTTGGTTGGAAGGTGTATTAGTCAGCCAAAGGGGTGCTGATGCAAAATACCAGAAATCTGTGGCTTTTATAAAGGATATTTATTTGGGGTAGAAAGTTACAGTTACCAGGCCATAAAGCATAAGTTACTTTCCTCACCAAAGTCTGTTACCATGTGTTGGAGCAAGATGACTGCCGACATCTGCTAAGAATTCAGGCTTCCCCAGGGCTCATTTCTCTCCAGGCTCAGCTGCTGTGCTCTCTCAATAAGGCTAGCTGTAGACTATCAGGTGAATGTTTCTGTCTCTCTCTCCTCAGGGCTTCTGCTGTGTCTAAGGAGCCAACTCTATTCCTCTGTGTTCTTCTCTGTGTATTTACTTCCTAGGCTCCAATCTCAATACTACCGTATCCAAACTCCAACTCACTCCTCTGCTCTGCCATGTAGTTTTATCCGTGAGTCTCCACCCCCCTTATGAAATATCTTAATGATGTACTGACATAGCCCAATCAAAGCCCTAATCATAATTTAATCATGCCCAGGTACAGACCAGTATACAAACATAATCCAGTATCTATTTTTGGAATTCATAAACAATGCCAAACTGCTACAGAAGGGCTGTCCTGGGCACTGTAGGATGTGTAGCAGCATCTCTGGCTTCTATGGGCAGCATAGATATCAGCAGCCCTTCTCCAGTTATGATAACCAGACATTGCAAAATGTCCCAATGGGGCACTATTACCTCCTGGAAAGGAACTATTGCTCTAGAGTGTGGTAGGAAATAGTGGAGGGGCAAAAATGGAAGCCGGACTTCCATTTTATATTTGGTAGATTTGACTTTGGAACCATGTAACTGTCTTACATAATTATATATTAAAATGATCTAAAATAAAAAATTGAGAGCAAAATTATACAAATTGAGTTGATAGGTTTCCCATTCATAGAGTAGATATTTCAACCATAGTAATTTGACTGTACATCTCTAGTGAATATACCCAAAAGAGTAAAAGACTTGATTAGAGGCAAGATGGCAGCAAAGTAGGGAGTTCCAAGAGTCTGCCTGTTCTACAGTGCAGTTAATAATCAGCCAGAAGCTATCTAGATCACCTGTTTGGGGGGGCTCAGGAGACCAGATCACCCTGCAGGATCCTTGGAAGAATGGAAGGAGGAAGTTGGACATCATCTGTAGTGAACATTTGTGAGCAGAGCTCTCCATGTTGCAGAGGCCAGTGACCATGCCCTACTGGAGGGGCAGGACACCTCAGGAGCTGTTCCCTGGTTGGTGTTGAAAGCTCTACTTTCCAAAAACAGGGGAGGAAGAGATGGCTGATTTCAGCTATTGATCAGTAAATTCAGCTGGCTAAAGTCCAATCCTAAGTACAGCTAAAGTTTGAATCTGTCCAAGTCAGAAAGATGCTGGTAGCCTCCATTTTGGCTCCACCCCTGGCATGAGGGGAAGCTGGGCTGATTGAAAATCACAGTGACTTCCTGGATGGTAGGGACTGGCTTCTGTCCACCAGATGGGATTGCTGCCCTAGCCTGGGCTCTGGCCCTGCCCATGGCAGGGAGAAATGTGGGCAAACTGCATCAGTCTCTCTGGGCAACTGTGGTCAATTTTGGCCACACTGCTTAGACTATTAACCACACCTGGGGCTCCATTTCTGCCCCCTAACAGGGAAGGTAGGGGGGTGGAGCAGCATCAGGCTTTCAGGGCAGCTGCAGTTGCATTTGGCCTGCACAGACTAGATTGTTATGCACACTTGTGGCTCCATCCCACCCCTTGCAGGGGAGGAGGAAGGCAGTACTTCATTAGCCTCTCCAGACAGCTGCAGTTGCTTTTGTCATGCATGGATTAAATTGGTGCACACACCTGTGGCTCCATTCCTGTCACTGGCAGTAAAGGATAGTGGGTGGTGCTTTGTCAGACTCTCTGAGCAACCACACTGCTTAGACTATTACCCACACCTGCAGCTCTAACCTTGCACCTAACAGGGAAGGAAGAGGGTGGGGTGGGGCGAGCTGCATCAATCTTTCCAGGCAACTGCAGGGGCTTTCAGTCTGCACAGATTAGAGTGCTGCACACAACTGCAGCTCCATCCCCACCCCTGGCAGGGTAGAAAGGGGGCGATGCTTTGTCAGCCTCTCTGGGGAACTGCAGTCAGTGTTGGCCTGCACTTCTTAGACTATAACCCACATCTGTGGCACCATTCCCACCTTGAGAGGAGAAGGTGGGCAGAGCTTCATTAGTCTCTCCAGGCAACTGCATTCAGTTTCAGCCTTCATGACTTAGTTTTCTGCTCATGTTGGTGACTCCATCCCCATCCCAGGCAGGGGAAGAAGGTGCATGGAGCTTCATCAGTATCTCCAGGCAACTAGAGACAGTTTTGCCCTGCATGGCTTGGATTACTGCCCATGGCTGCAGCTTTGTCCCCACCCCTGGCAGGAGAGAAAGGTAAGTGGAACTTCATCAGTTCCTGAGGCAACCCTTGGCTCCAACTCAACCTCCAAAAGGGAGAAAGGGCAAGAAGCAGTTGAATAGGAGCTGAAAAATTCAGATAGGCTAAAATGAGCTGTTTTAAAGTTCCAAAATATGTTGAACCAAGTATCAAAGAGGGGCTTTAGCACAAAGCTATTCAAGAAGAAATCCCTAGACTAAAGAGAGAAACTGAACTCAGAATAAATACATAAAGTAAACCAGATTCCAAGACACCAGCAAAAAATTATAAGTCATATTAAGAAACAGGAAGATATGGCTCAGTCAAAGGAACTAACTAAACTTCCAGATGACATACAGGAGTTGAGACTACTAATCTCAGATTTTCAAACAAATATCCTTAATAAATTCAATGAGAATGCTAAAGAGATTAAGCATATTCAGAAGACACTGGGTACACACAAAGAAGAGTTTGACAACATGCAAAGCAAAATAACAGATCTTACGGGAATGAAAGGCACAAAAATGAAATAAAAAATACACTAGAGCAGATTTGAAAAGGCAGAAGAAAAGATCAGTGAACTTGAAGACAGGGCCTCTGAAAGCGAACACACAAAAGAACAGATAAAGAAAAGAATGGAAAAAATTGAACAGGGTCTCACAGAACTGAATGACAGTAAGTGGTATGCAAACATACATGTCATAGGTGTCCCAGAGGAGATGAGAAGGGAAAAGGGGCAGGAGAAATATTTGAGGAAATAGTGGCAGAAAACTTTTCAACTCTTTTGAAGGACATAGATATCTATGTAAAAGAAGCACAATGTACTTCAATCTGAATAAATCTGAATAGACCTACACTGAGACACATATTAATCAGAATGTTAAATACCAAAGAAAAAGAGAGAATTCTGAAAGCAGCAAGAGAAAAGCAATTCATCACACACAAGAGATGCTCAATAAGATTGTGTGGATTTCTCATCAGAAACCATGGAGGCAAGAAGGCAGTGGTATGATATAGTTTAGATAGTGAAAGAGAAAAACTGCCAGCCAAGAATTTTATATCCAGCAAGACAGTCTTTCAAAAATGAGGGTGAGTTTAGAGTATTCACAGATAAACAGAAACTGAGAGAGCTTATCACCAAGAGACCAGCCTTGCAGGAAACACTAAAGATAGTGCTGCAGCCTGAAAAGAAGACAGGAGAGAGAGGTTTGGAAGAGAGTCTAGAAATGAAGATTATCAGTAAAAATAACTATAAGCGTAACAGGCCTAATCCTAACCTAATCATGCCCAGATTAACAGATCAGTTTACAAGCATGATTCAATTATATTTTTGGAATTCATAATTACATCAAATTGCCACAGTATCTGAACAGCTCAGGCCTTTTCTTATCATCCATTCCTTGTTTATTACTTCCTGATATTAGCTAAAAACATTCACTGAGACTTGTTTTTACATTTTCCACAATTTCAGCACATTCTGGCCTTTCTAGAGCTATTTAAAAATTTGAGATGATCATATTTTTCTTTCCTCTTTTTCAGTACATTTTAAATTTGATTATGTTTATGTTCAGTGTTTCATTCATTTGCTATTATGGCTTACAAAATGAAGAGTTTATTTCTTACCTAAATTTCTATCATTTCTGCATCACAACTTACCACAAAATAGCAAATTAATAGCAGTTTAACATGTTCTGTGAATAAGGATATTACCAGAAAAGCAACAAATAGCAATAAAAGAACAGAATTTATCTAGTGCAGGGTTCTTTCTTTCCTTCTTCCTTTCTTTCTTTCTTCCCTCCCCTCCCCTCCTCCCCTCCCCCTCTTTTTAGCCCTTGTCTAAGTAATTGAAACTCCCTATCACTATCTATTGCCTTTGTGCTGGATTTGCAAACTTTGTTAGGAAAGAGTTACTCCTGCCTGCTATGTGAGAGTATCTAATGCCACCATTATTTATTTCTCTCTCCCTCATTTAAACGCTTTGCACTAGACTGGCACAATAGGGCTTATAAATTAACAAATCCTATTCTTGTACAATATCTATGTAGCCAGCTATTCAGTTTCCGTTTCCAAAACCATGATCTTCAATAGAAGCAGAAGGAAAAACATCACCTGTGCCCTCAAACTCTCTGTTTCCTAAGTAGGGATTCAAGATTGCACAAACCCAGTGCTTTCTGATTATGTTGTTGCTCACAGTGAATAAGCAGAAACGAGTCCATGTTCAATGTGGATTATATATTTTAACTCACTTCAAGGATATTTCTTCTCTATTAGATTTTTAAAAATAATTTTTGTATCCCTATTATGAGTCTTATTAAGGAATATCTCAGTGATCTAACTGTGTTCATTTAATTCCTTCCATCAAAAATTTGAGTAGATTTTAAAAGATTTTAATAGAACTTATTCCACATATTTCCATGGAGAGGCAGTATATTTTAATAGAAAGAACACCAAAATGGGTGTCAAAAATAAATACTGGCATTCTGGTTCTAGAACTTAACCACCAGTGTGAATTGCTGGCGTGCCATTAAACTTCTCTAATGTATAAAGTAGAAATAATAATATCTGGGTCTTTTGTTAGGATCAAATGAAATAATATATGCAAAGTAGTTTGCAAACATTTTATGTACACCTGCTGCTGTAAGTTAGCGTTATTACTATTGGTGTACCAGACTTTGAGGCTAAGGTTATTTCTCTTATTCTGTTCCTTGTTGTTTCTTTCTGCATATGATTAGACACCACTTCCATCAGGGTTTTTCTTGCTTGCTCACATTTCTATCTGAGAGGCAGGGTTATATGACAGTCTCACAACCCCATGCCTTCATTTTGATTCTGTAATTTTCTGATTGTTCTTCCTTTGTAATATTAGTATCATGATACTGATCTCATGAGGCTTGTTTTGAGGGTTAAATAGAAAAATGATGAAGCCATCTAGATTTCCTGCATTGGCATCTCTCCTGATCTATTAATAGATTTCCTGATATTGAACAATTTTGGCATTCCTGAAACAAAACTCACTTGGTCATCCTGTTTTTCTTTCAAGTAAGTGAGATTTGTCTGTAGTTTTTTTTCTTCCCCCCTGTGTAAACTTTGTAAATTTAGGTATCAATAATATCTCCATATCTTTAAAATAAATTTGTTGTTTCTCCATTTAAACGTAGTATTGGAACACTATGATCTTTAAATATTTAGTAGAATTCTCTCCAGAAACATTTGGGTCTGGTACTCTCTATTGGGATAATTCTTTTACACTTTCCCTACTTCTTTGATGGAGACCACTCTGTTTAGATTTTTGCGTTTCTTCTTTTTCTTGTTAGTTGTGTTAAATTGTGATTTCCTGGAAAATTTTGTTTCATCTGAATTTTAAAATTTATTTGCTTATAATTGTACAATGTAGTCTTTTAAGAAAAAAAATCTATCTTTATATGTGGTTATTTGCTCCTTATTTTGTGTATATATGATCTTTTATATTAAGTGATTTAGTGATTTAAAAAAAAATGGCTTTTTAAAAATATATACTGTTTCTACTGTTTTTTTTCCCCTACCTCATCAATTTTGAATTGATACTTAAAGTGAACATGCTAGATGATTATAGGTGTATGGATTTGACTGTAATAATATTTTTGATAATGCATAACAGGTAAGCATTCAATAAATATTTGTTAAATGGAATTTTGCTGTTTTGGATATTGAAGAATATTTGAATTACATTATATACTTAGGACACTTGGTCTGTCTAGTATTTTATGAGGTTTACCTTTTTTGTTGAGTGGTGAATCTCTACCTATCATTTTCATCCAAATATTTCAGGTTTTTTTTTATGGGCCAGGGTTTCTGGATTCAAGGATTGGAAATAGTAGCTTCAGTGGAAAGCGTGCTAAATTATAGTCATAACTATTTTTGGATTATTTGAAAGATAGAAACTTTTATATCAAAAGATGTTTGCAAAATGAATAGGTTTTATTAAGGGAAATGCAATTCATTCAAGATGGTATGATTAAAGTCTGAGAATATTATTGTTGGTTTTTCTATAGATATTTTAAATTTATTGGATACTCTTCTTAGGATGTTTCTTGCCAGTTTGGAATAAGTACCCGTGTGCCTCTTCTTGGCTACCACCTGTGGGTAGTAGTCAGGCTATCGCTTTATTTCTGTATTTTGCTGAAATAATTCCCCACAGATTTACCACTAACCAAAATATAATCTTGAGGTAATTCTTCACTTTTCAAGAAGAGTGAAAGCTAGCAATCTGTTTGTGACCTTTGCTTCTAGCCATTAGCACAATATTTACATTTGATACAATTATACTCTCACATTGCACACTCACTTTTTTTTTTTTACATAGTTTGTTTTTATTCTCTAAATTTTAAATTATTTGAATATACAGATTATTTGCCCCATGTCTCTAGACCTTGTATATGGGAAGCATGCACTCAATCACTGAGCTACACCCGCTCCCCCCTTGTAGTTTTTATGTTTTCCACAGCACTTATTACTTGAGATTTTACTCGGTTTATATCTGGCATTTGCCGATTTATAATTGCAAATGGTTTCAGGTTTCCCTTATTCTTCTCTTTTTTTGGGAACCTGTTCAGCAACCTGTAATGAATATTATTACTGACTTTCAATCCTGCTTATCTGACAGGTTTAGAGTACATAATCTCATTCAATTTCTCTATAGCTGCGGAAAGGATAGATAAACAAATTACTTATTACCCTTGATGATTCATTAAAAATATTTTATGAACATAACACCAGAAATAATAAAACCATGAGAACATAAGCCTGGCAATTATTTTGAAAAGTTTAGCTTTTTTTTTTTTTTCCTGTACTCGACTTATGTCATAATGTCATTACAGACAGAAAACTTTTATATCTCTCTTCATAGTTTGCAGAGGTTAGGTCTTGCACACAATAAAAATGTTATTTTTTTTTCTGGTTTTAATCCTATTAGGATAGAGAATGTCCAGCCTAAGTTATCTATGTAGAAAAAAATAAATCTTTTAGAAAATTACATTTTGCCAAACTTGTACTTATTTTTCCATTTATCCCAAGTTTACCAAAATTTGGCTTCTGGTTTCTATGAAATATTTAAAAAGTTCAATGTTGTACATGGTTTGTAGTGTTTATTAGTCAAAAATCTTGCAAGTACAATAAAACACATAACACTTGTTAATTATATATTCTCTTTATTTGCTTCAATATTTCTATGAGAACATGAAAAATCAAGACTAACTGGAACACTAATATAACTTGTTTCAATATTTCTGCATTTCCATTACAATTTACTTAAGCAACTTCAGTAGCATTGCCAACAATTTTCCTTGTATGGGTTGTAACTACCATAATCATTGATACAAACAGCAAATGCTGGGCAATACTCTGCTGTCCCTGGCAACTTGCTCGATCTTTAACAACATGTGCCCCAACTGGTTTTGAGCTATAACTGGGAATCTAATATGAGTATGTGTGATAAGAAATCTGTCTCCTATGTCTACATCTCAAACATTTCTGAAAATTTATAATGACATGACTAAAAAGCAGTACATTTTTCTTATTGATGTCTTTTATTCAAGCTAGATAATATAAATTTTAAAAATATTTATTTTTATTCTAGGAAAGTCAACAAAACCATTTCAGTTTGAGGAAAAATATTGTCCATGTGGCAGGATGCCCACCTAAAATTCATGTCCCCTCTTCCATAAGATGATGTTGCACCAGAAATTAGCTGCTCAGCTAGACATGATTTGAACATTTTTCTCAGCCTTTGAACTATAAGCTTATAAGATAATGTATCCCATTGTAAAAGACAACCCAATTATGGCATATTGCCTTGACAGCCTTTAGCAAACTAAAATAATATGTGTCACTTCTGGTCTTATGTTTTAGAAATGGATGTGTCTTCTCCACTTTCTCTTTCTGCTTCTATTGGCTGAAAGCAGAGGATGCTAGGTTTTAAGGGGTCGAAGAGTCACAATGCAGAAGGAGCCTGGAGGCCTGAATCACGATGTGGAGGAAAAGCAACTGCCTATCAGAAATACTACAGTTGATACTTGAGTGAAAAATAAACTTTTTAAAACTGAATTTTCTCTCATTCAGTCAAATTTACTTTCCTCTCTCACAAGATAAGACACCAAGACACAAAAATATATGGCTCTTTACTTGTGTTTTCACTTAACAATGCAGAATAATTATCTCATTTTTGTAAGGAAAACAATAATGTTGGTAGTACAAAAGACACATATATGAGCAAAAGAAAGACAAAGAAGGTTGAACACCATACTATTACTTTGATAACCAAAGAGTGGAGATTTGGATTAGATTGGAGAGAGGTGACTATTACATTTTTTTACATACCTCTATGTGGTTTGGTTTGTATCAATGCATGTGTATTGCCCCTGTGATTATAATTTAAAGAGAGTAGAAAAAGCACAATGCATAGAATGAGATTAATAACAATTTCTTCAATATTGGCATGTAGGGAACTTATATAAAATATTAATGCATATTCAATTATGCCATCCTAGGAGAGGGAATGAATAATGACAATGAGGATGGAGAGGAAAGGAGCTGTGAAAAGCTTGTAGGTGCAGAGAAAATACAAAATAAATAAGTGTAGAAGAAATAGGGTGACTACTTTGCTTAAAAATCATGTTTAGGAGAAAAGACGAGGAAAAAATGAGGAAGGAATGTGGAGGTAGAGGTAGGTGATTCAATTAGGAAACCTTATATAACAAGATGCCAAGACAAAGAATGGATGATGACTTTTTTCTCGCTGTAAAGATGCTAGATTTATTACTTCAGAAAATCTTGTAGCCCTCTGATATCAGACATTGTTGATTGCCCACCGAAACAGCCAGACCTCTCCTCTTTCTTTTTATCCAAACCTCCATGTTGTTCAGCTGTCCATCTCTGGAGGGTGACCTTATTCCTATTCCCAAGCAAATCTTGATTACTTTAAGCCAATCATGGTAATTCCATTTTCTTTGCAAAGGATTTATTTAAGCCAGTGGTTCTCAAACCAGGCAATTTTCTTTCCCCCTCCCCAAGGACATTTGACAATATCTAGACACAATTTTGATTACCACAACTGAGAAGAGAGGTACTACTGGCACCTAGTGGGTAAAGGCCAAGGATGCTTTTAAACAGTTTGCAATGTACAGGGCAGAGCCTTACAACAAAGAGTTGTTGGGGTCAAACTATTCATTGTGCCAATGTTGAGAAACTCTGATTTAGACAAATGGCATGTGATGACAAATCTATTGACGGTCCTCTGAGAATGATAAGGAAGAAAAATAAATAAAAAGCATCCAGACTGATGAGTAGTGCTAGATGTAGCTGAACCTTCTAGCATCTGGTAGCAGAGAAACTTGCTGGAAAGCAGGCCACAACTGAACTGTAAGGACTGCTACTATGATGGCAGAGAAGTTTGCCTGAGGATGTGGGTCAGGGCCAAAAAAAGAATACTGCTTGGCCTTTGCATGTTCACGCTCTGCCTGAAGCATGGAAAACAGCACACCAGGAAAAGATGTACCTTGTGGTCTTTCTGCATATACCTCCCTCTAATCCTAACATCAGATTTGTTGGCAGAGGATAAATGTCTGCAGGGACTAGCTTCAGCAATACAAAGCAGGGCAATGAAGGGTAGACTTGCAGCAGAAAGGCAATAAGTTAATAACTGGCACAGTAATCTTATTCCTCTCTGCCTGCAATAGGATTAACGGTAAACTCACAATCTAGATCTGATTAGGAAAAGTGGTGATGTTGATAGAGATCTTTTGGGGAAGGAATTTCCTCCTTGATACAAAGAGCTCTGTGAGCAAAAATCCTTGTTCTGATTTGGGTTTTGCTGGGTGAGGACATGAAATTTGAAGTTTCTGTTGCCATTTTCAACATGAGAGGAAGGCCAAGAGATTTTTACAGAAGCTTACCTATAGTCCTGACATTGCTGAACTACAGAACCAATCTTGGATATACCTAAACTAAGATATTTTAAGTAACAAAATAAACATTTGTATTTTTAATATAATTTTTTAAAAAATTTCAACTTTTTATTGATATATAATTTATATGGAGAAAATCGTATAAGTCATGTGTACACAGCTCAATAAGTTATCACAAAGTAAGCACCAGTTCCTTGACAAGAACGTAACATTTCCAGCACCCCAGAAGCCTTCCTTTGGTCAACTAAATTATGTGCTCCAAGAAACACATGTTCTTTATCATAATCCACAACCCTGTGTATGTAAACCCACTGTAAATAGGTGTATTTTTAATATAATTTGACTTGGGTATTGTGGGGCTTGTGGTATCATGCCTAATATAAATTAAAAAAAGAAATTCTCTGTTGAGAATTGCAAAATGAGTAGCAGTTGTCTGGAAAAGAGAGTAAGATACTTTTGAGCAAGTGCTGAACATACATCTTAGAGAATACCAAGCTGTGTGAAACATCATTCTTGTCCTCAAGGAACTTAGAATTCTGTTGATTACAAGAGAAAGAAAATGGAATTAAAGTAGGTTAAATTCCTATAGATTAATAGGAAACTTAAAGGCATACAGTAGTATTGTCTGTTGCTTGGTGTGGTAGATTGAATCAAGTCTCCCACAAAGACATGTTCAATCCTAATCCCCTGTTCTGTGGGTGTAAACTCATTTGTAAATAAAAATCCTATTTGGATGAGGCCAAATTGAATCAGGGAGTGCCTTAATCCAGTATGGATGAAGTCCTTATATGCAGAAGAAATTTGGATGAAATCAGTTAGAAGAAGCCAGAGAAGGAGACAGAGATTGCCATGTGTGAATTTATGAATTCCAAAAAGAGATATTGATTATGTTTGTACACTTGTCTGTTTCTCTGGGCATGATACCCTTTGATTGTATTAAATTCAAAGGTTTTACTTTTATTTTATTAAATCAAGATTAGGAATTTGATTCTACCACATCATTAGGATGTGCAAGGTTGAGTCCCCGCCCTCTTGGTTGCCTATATAAATGGATGCTCAATCAAGAACACAGAAGTAGATAAACAGAGAAGAAGAACACAGAAGAAGAGAGACAGCTCCATAGACACTGTAGAGGCCCCGGGAAGAGAAATGAGCCTGATAGTTTGCAGGTGAAGAGAACAGAGCAGCTGAGAAGCCCTGAGAGATGAACCTTATGCCAGCCTACAGCTGAGACTGGAAGAAGCTGGGACAACAGAGACTTAAGAGGGAAGAGGAAGGCTGCCTCGCAGATGTCACCCGCCATCTTGCATCAACATGTGGCAACAGACTTTGGATGAGAAAGAACCTCTTGTGGTATCTTGAGTTGGACTCTTTAGGGCCTTGTAACTGTAAGCTTCTACCCCCAATAAATACCATTTATAAAAGCCAAGATATTTCTGGTACTTTGCATCAGCACCCCTTTTTGCTGACTAATACACCATGTAACAGAGGTAGAGATTGAGCCACTCTCCGAATGCTACAGACTCTGGAAGAAAACATGTCCTTCCTTACATTGATATTGGAATTTTAGCCTCCAAACTGTAATCCAATAAACTCCTGTTTTTTGTTTTTAAAGCCAACCAGTGTGTGGCATTTGTCGTAGCAACCCTGGCCATCTGAGACAGTTAGCTTAGCATTCTTCATCTTTAGCTGCTGGAATGTGATTAACTCAATGTCAAGTTCAAAAATAGTAGAGAGAGGCTTCATTAAATATGCTTGAGGAAGATACTCACCCCTGGACTAACCACTTGCACGTTCACTGACTGAATGTAGTCCCCACACCTAAATCAATCACTTATAGGTAGGGGATGTGTTTGCATAGTATGTACATAATGGCTCCAAATATATCTATGTGAAAATGGCCTGAAGGGGTTCTTAGAAATGGGATGAGGGGCAGATAATCTCAGATATTTACTGCAGGGGAAATAAATTAAGATGAGGAGATGAATTACTTTCCTTTAGGTGGTGTTAGCAGCAACTTTGTAAAAAGAGAGTCATGGGCAAAAGAGGATTGGATTGGGTACATATCCTCTGTAGTTACCAAAGTAAGATTAAAAGTTTGATTTCCAACCTACCTTTTTTTTTTTTCATCCCAGTTATATGATTGCTATAATTTGTGTGGTGTTTAGGTAGTTATAATCTAAGTATAATAATACATTCATTATATTGGAGTGATGCAATGTCAGTATAATGCTATGAAAAGGATGGCTTCATTTTTCTATAGATCAATACTATGTGTAGGATGACTTGCTTTGCCTTTAGATTTTTATTCTTATCATTATAAATAATAACCCAATAAAATACATATGTATATTTTCCTCTTTGAAAATAAAAAGTATATTACAGCAAAATGAACTTTCATGAGGTGAGGAAGAAATTGCTGGTATTCAAGGAAACATATGGATTTCCCCCAATGATGGAAAGGTGAAGAATAGAGTGGATAGAATCTTTTTACATATAATTACTTTTCATTTAGAGTCATCTTTACTGAACTCAAAAGAAATGCAACCATCTTCAATTAAAGAATGGAGTCATGTCCTTCCAAGATGAAAAACTACAAGTTTGCTTTTTTTTTTGAGGATGAGAATGTTTTACTTTCAGACTGAAATTTGAATACCCGAATAGATTATATATAAAATGGAATCTTTTGCAGGAGAATAAGAGCAAATTGTTTCATGTCTAGGAGATTAAAGATTTTCTGGAATTCAAACAGTACTTTGAAATGGGGAGACAAATTTTAAACAAAGTTCACCAACCTTATTTTATGAACTGATTTAACTGCCTTCTATGATATTTTGAAGCTTATTCTTTTCTGTTTGCAAAGTTCATGGGGTACATTCTTCCTGATATGTCATTTCTGTTTCTCAAAAAAGCAAAAGGGTAAATTTTACACATTGTTAGAAATAAAAAGTTTTCCTTTCACTGCAAGAAAAATTCAGAATTTCAGTGATATCATCATCAAAAGAATTAATTTTAAAAATGGACAACATTTAGAGAAATAAAAACTAAGTTAGTGGTAATAGTCTGATGATGTCATTTCATAATCTGTAAGACATGTTCCACAATAATGTAAGGTGTTGGTGGAGGGGTGATGTATGGGAATTCTACTCACAATGCAGAATTCTTTGTAAGCTCATAATTTCTCTAATAAAAAAATAAAAAATTAAGAGTGCTCTTAACAATAGTCCATCTCTATTTTTTAAATCAAATTAATTTATTGTTGTTATAAAATGGGATGTAGAGTAGGCAGTATTATACATTGAGCTATGCTTTTATTTGATAGCTTGTCTATACTGATTTAATTCACTTTCACTAACTTAAGCACATGCAATCATAATTCATAATTAGATTTTACCATTGATAATTTGCAAATGATTGAACACACAGACATAGCAAAAGCTGTCTATTGTATCCCTGTATCTTTAACTCCTCTTCTTCCATAGTGTGACAATTTGATGCTGAATGGACCCGGAAAATCATGTCCTTGAGCTAATCCATTCCTGTGGATGTGAGTCTACTGTAGATGGGACTTTTTGATTATGTTACTTTAGTAGGGCATGACCCAGGGTAGGTCTTAATCCTCTTGCTGGTATCCTTTAAAAAGGGGGTGAGTACCAAGAGAGATACAGAGAGACAGGCAAAGCAGCAGAGAGAACACCACAAATCCAGAAGCTCTAAGCATTGCCATGTGAGATGAGTCTAGGATTGCTGGCAGCTGGTGTTTGGGGAAAAAGCATCATCTGATGAAGCCCTGATTTGGGCATTTTCATGGCCTCAGAACTGTAAACTTATCAGTTAATAAACCCCCATTGTAAAGGCCAAGCCTTTTCTAGTTATTGCTTTTGGAAGGTTTTAAAAAAGTAAAACACATAGTAATAGCCTCTTGGTCCCTACCCATAAAAATTTTTTTTATTTTTATTTTTAAAGGAGGTTTAGATTACATAAATCTTACATAAAAATATAGGGGATTAGCATATGCCCCACCTTCTCCCCTTCCCATACTTTCCTACATTAACAACATCTTTCATTAGTGTGGTGTATTTGTTACAATTGATGAATACCTATTGAAGCATTGCTACTAACCCTGGATTATAGTTTACATTATAGTTTACACTCTGCCCCACACAATTTTATAGGTTATGACAAAATGTGTAATGGCCTGTATCCATCATTGAAATGTCATGCAGAACAATTCAAATGTCCCCAGATTCCCCCATGTTACTCCTATTCTTCCCTTTCCCTCCCTTCAGAGCCTCTGATGGCCACTGCCTTTATAGCAATGATGAACATTCTTCCATTGCTAGAATAATAAGTCATATAATAGAATAATAATAAGTCTACTTTAGTCCATTGTTCCTTCCCCAACTTGACGACTTTGAGATGGTGATACCCTCTCTGTTACTAACTGAGAGGGGGCTTAGATCCCATGGGCAGATGGATGGAACTCTCTTGCTTGCAGTTGCAGACACTCTCTGTTCCTTGGGATGGGTGTTGTCCATCATCATCTCCTTTTCAGCTGTCCTGGATTAGTCCAGTGAACTGGAGAGTAGGTGTTGCAACTCTGCTGAGATTTGGGGCTCAACTGGCACATGAACAGGCCAAAGATTTAAGTTGCTGAGACATATATTTAACAAGTATAGTGTTAATTATAGGTTCAAATAAAAGGGGTAGAAGAGCCATGTGTAGGGAACCTATAAATGAGTCTAACTCTGTTACACTGGGGAGCATAAATTCCAAAGTAATGCCCACTGACAGGGTGCTGAATTCCTGAGTTTGTCTGCCCTGCTTATAGTGTCTAGATGTCTCTAGAGCCCTCAGGAGCCCCACTGTTTGAGGCACTGTTTAGTGTGGCTGTCAATGATATCCTGCTAAGACATGCATAAGTGTAACCTCTGGAATGACCTCCTCACTCACTTTGAAATCTCTTAGCCATAAAAACTCATTTGTATTAAATATTTCCCCCTTTTGGTCAAGGTCTTTTTTCCAGATGCATTGATAGCTGGTAATAATCCCTCAGTGCCAGGGAGGTTCATCCCTGGGAGACATGTCCCACACCAGGGGGAAGGTAGTGCATTTATATGTTGAGTTTGGCTTAGAGAGAGGCCACATTTGAGCAACAAGGAGGCTTTCAGGAGATAACTCTTAGGCAGTATATAATACTAGGCTAAGTTTCAATTTCAAAAGAAAAGGTTCATAAGCACAATCATCAATATCAAGGGCCTGGTGTAATGGTCTGTCTTCCTTCACTAGGCACTGCCCATGTACTCAGGGGATTCTTACCTTCTATTAGAGAATGTAGCAGAACTCCCCAGTGTGGGAATTCAATATTCTTTCAGTTATTGTGTGGGTCTCCACCTACCAAGACAATGCCCTATGAACACTTGAACATATTCATATCCCTTATAGACATGCCCCAGGTGAACCCTTCCCCATACATCCCCCCATCACTGACACCCTGCACGAGTGATCCTTCCCTGTCACAGTTGTGACCCTTCTGTGATCTAAAAGCTCTCCAAAAATGAAGCCAACAAAATAACCAAATAAATTAATAAGAAAATGAAATAATAATGATAGTTTTAAAAATAACAAAAAATACAAAAAATTTGAAAAATTTGAAATAATTAAAAAATTTTTTTAGACATTGTGTCTTTCATCACTGTAAGATCTGTTGTTTTGTATGTATAGTTACATTTTCTTCTGTATACTCCCCCAGTGTCTTATTTTTTACATTTTATCTTCAAAGAAGCTTTAGGTTACAGAAAAATCATGTAGAAAATATAGGGGGGAAATGGATGTGACTCAAGCAATTGGGCTCCTGTCTACCATATAGAAGGTCTAGGGTTCAATTCCCAGGGCCTCCTGGTGAAAGGCAAGCTTGCCTGCGTGGCAAGCTGGCCCGAGCAGAGAGCTGGCCCATGTGGAGTGCTAGCCGTTCTGGAGTGCTGGCCCATGCAAGAGTGCTGGCCCATGCAAGAGTGCTGGCCCGCACAGAGTGATGGCCTGCATGGAAAGCTGGTACAGCAAGATGACACAACAAAAAGAGACACAGAGGAGAGGCAATAAGAGACGCAGCAGACCAGGGAGCTGAGGTGGTGCAAGATATTGAGTGCCTCTCTCCCACTCTGGAAGGTCCCAGGATTGGTTCTCAGAGCCACCTAAAGAGAAGATGAGCAGACACAGAAGAACACACAGAGAGCAGACAGTGAGCGCAAAACAACGGGGGTGGGGGGGATAAATAAATCTTTAAAAAATATATAGGGGGTTTCCATATACCCCATGCTCTCCTCCTTTTCCACTCTCCCCTATTAATATTTCACATGCAGATGATACATTTGTTACAATTGATGTACAAATATTGAAGCATTGCTCCTAACCATGGTCAATGGTTTACATTATGGTTTACCTTTTGGACTGTACATTTTATAGGTTTTGACAAAATTTAAATGGCCTGTATCCATTATTGGAAGATCATGCTGAAAAATTCTAATACCCTAAAAATGCCCTAAGTTCCATATATTCTATTCTTCCCTCCCACTCCCCTTGGAACCTATGGCAACCACTAAGTTTCAATTTTTGAAGAATAAGATTCATAGTTATTTGCTATAATATTGAGGAGTTGACATATTGGTTGTTTTTCTTTTATTAGGCATTGCCTATGTTCTTGAGAAATTCTTGTCCCTCTAATTGAGAACATAGCAGGGCTCCCCCGGATGGGAGTTTAATATTTCCTTGTTTATTGTGTGAGTCTCCACCCACTGAGAGAACACACTATGACAAAATGAACTTTTACATATTCCATAAAAACATGCCCAAGGTGTGCCCTATCCCGTATATCCCCCCATGCCCAACGCTCTACAGCAGAGGCCCTCCCTTGCCATATTTGCCAAAAGAACATTCTCACCATTGTAGCTTTAACCACAGACTTGCAAATCCCCAGAATTCACCTGCTCTTTCCTCTAACCCTACCCCCAGTTCCAGGGATAGTGCAACTCAATCCCCCCACCCTAATCCCTCTCACAGACCAGCACCACTGAACCCACTCACATCACTGCACCATTCATGCCCATCCACTGCCCAACCACAACTTTCCACCTTATCATAGATTTTGCCCATATGGGCATCAGCTCACCACCCTCTCATCCCTTTCCGTCTCCTATTAACCTGTATTCCAGACTCCAGCTCTGAGAGTCTGTTCAATTTGCTTAATTCATATCAGTGAGGTCATGTAATAGTTGTCCTTCAGTGTCTGACTTACTTCACTCCACATAAGGTCTTCAAGCTTCATCCATGTTATCCTGTGGGTTAATACTGCATTCCTTCTTATAGCTGAGTAATGTTCCATTGTATGTATATGCCATAAGTTGTTTATCCATTCATCTGTTGATGGGCATTTGGGTTGCTTCCAACTTTTGGCAACAGTGAGTAATGCCACTGTAAACATTAGTGTGCGTACATCTTTTTGTATCCCTGAATTCAATTCTTCTGGGTATATATACAGCAGTGGAATTGGAATTGCTGATCATATGATAGTTCTATAGTTAGCTCCCTGAGGAACTGCAAACTGAATGGCTGCACCATTCAACATTCCCATCAGCAGTGGTAAAGTGCTCCCTTTTCTCAACATCCTCTCCAACACTTGTAGTCCTCTGGTTTTTTATTTTATTTATTTTATTTTTTTTAAAGATTTTATTTATTTATTCATTTATCCCCCCCTTGCTGCTTGTGCTCGCTGGGTCAGCTAACCACGCCGTGCGGGCGGGCTTGCCTTCACCAGGAGGCCCCGGGAACCGAACCCAGGGCCTCCCATATGGTAAACGGGAGCCCTACTGATTGAGCCTCAGCCGCTTCCCCCTCTGGTTTTTTAAATAGCAACCAGTCTAATAGGTGTAAGATGATATCTAATTGTAGTTTTGATTTGCATTTCTCTAATAGCTAGTGATATTGAGCATCTTTTCATGTGCTTTTTAGCCATTTGTATTTCTTCTTTGGAGAAGTGTCTGTTCAAATATCATGCCCATTTTTAAAATGAGTTGTTTATCTTTTTATTTTCAAGATGTGGGATTTCTTTATATATGCTGGCCCTTATCAGATAGATGGTTATCAAATATTTTCTATCAATATCAAATATTGATTAGGCTGCCTTTTCACTTTCTTGACAAACTCCTTTGAAGTGCAAAAGTTTTTTAATTTTGAGGAAGTCCCATTTATCTATTTTTTCTTTCATTGCTCATGCTTTGGGTATAAAGTTTAAGAAACCATTTCCTACTAAAAGCTCTTGTAGATGCTTCCCTAAATTATCTTCTAGGACCTTTAGATCTTGGTGCTTATATTTAGATCTTTGATCCATCTTGAATTAATTTTTGAATAGGGCATGCGATGGTGATCCTCTCTCATTCTTTTGGGTATGGATATCCTATTCTCCAAGCACCATTTGTTGAAGAGGCCATCCTCTCCCAGTTGAATGGGCTTAATAGCCTTGTCAAACATCAATTGACCATATGTGTGGGGATTTATATCACATGATTTTGTTCCATTGGTCAGTATGTCTATCCTTGTGCCAATACCATGCAGTTTTGATCACTGTAGCTTTGTAGTATGTTTTAAAGTCAGATAATGTGATTCCTCTAATTTTGTTTTTCTTTTTCAATATGTCTTTGGCTATTTGGGGCCCCTTGCCCTTCCAAATAAATCTCATAATTAGATTTTCCAATTTAGTAAAAAATGCTGTTGTAATTTTCATTAGGATTGCATTAAATATGTAAATCAATTTGGGTAGGACAGACATCATAATGATGTTTAGTCTTCCAGTCCATGAACCTGGAATATTCTCCCATTTATTTAGGTCTTCTTTGATTTCCTTTAACAATGTTGTGTAGTTTTCTGTGTACAAGTCCTTTACATATTTAGTTAAGTTTATTCCTAGGTATTTGATTCTTTTAGTTGCTATTGTAAATAGATTTTTTTCTTGATTTCATCCTCAGATTGTCCATTATTGGTGTACAGAAGTGCTACTGATTTTTTCATGTTGATCTTATTTCTGCCACTTTACTGAACTCGTTTATCATCTCTAGAAGCTTTGTTGTAGATTTCTCAGGGCTTTCTATGTATAGGATCATATCATCTGCAAATAGTGAAAATTTTTATTTCTTTTCCAATTTGAATGACTTTTATATCTTTTTCTTGCCTAAATGCTTTAACAAATACTTCTACCACAACATTAAATAAGAGCGGTGACAGTGGGCTTCCTTGTCTTGTTCCAGATCTTAGAGGGAAAGCTGTTAGCATTTCACTATTGAATATGATGTTATCTGTGGATTTTTCATGTATACCCTTTATCATGTTGAGGAAGTTTCTTTCTATTCCTATCTTTTGAAGTGTTTTTATCAAGAAAGGATGCTGTATTTTGTCAAATGCTTTTTCTGCAGCAATAGAGATGATCGTGTTATTTTTTTCTTTTGATTTGTTAATATGGTGTATTACATTGATTGATTTTCTTATGTTGAACCATCCTTGCATAGCAGGGATGAAACCCATTTGATCATGGTGTATAATTCATTTGATGTGTTGTTGAATACGATTAGCAAGTATTTTGTTGAGGATTTTAGCATCTAGGTTCATTAGAGAGATTGGTCTGTAGTTTTCCTTTCCTGTGGCATCTTTATGTGGCTTTGGAATTAGGTTGATGCTGGCATCATAGAATGAGATAGGCAATTTTCCCTCTAATTCTATTTTTTGGAAGCGTTTAAGGAGGATTGGTGTTAGTTCTTCCCTTGTATGTGATGGATCTCTTTTCTCTTGCTGCTTTTAGTATTCTCTCTTTGTTCTGAGCATTGGACAATTTGATAAGTATCTGTCTTGGGGTAAGTCTGTTAGGATTTATACTGTCTTGGGTGCACTGTGCTTCCTGAACATGTACATCCATGTTCCTCAAAAGAGTTGGGAAATTTTCAGCCATTATTTCCTCCCACACTCCTTCTGCCCCCTTTCCCATCTCTTTTTCCTCTGGGATGCCTATAATATGTATGTTTGTGCATGTTGTGTTGTCATTCAAATCCCTGAGTCCCTGCTGGATTTTTTCTATCTTTTTATCTATCTGTTCTACTATCTGTCTGATTTCAGATGTACTGTTTGTGACACCACTGATTCTTTCCTCTGCCTGTTAAAATCTGCTGTTACACGCTTCCAGTTTTTTTTTGATTTCTTGGATTGTCCACTCATCACCATCAGATCCATTATCTTTTTATGTATGTTTATAATTTCTTCAGTATGTTCCCCCAGTGTCTTCTTCCCTCCGCCCCGCTTGCTGTTTGTGCCTATTTGCTGGGTGATCTTCTGTGTCTGTTTCTTGCCTTCTCTTCTTATTTTTTTTTCTCCTCCAGGCTTCACTGGAATTCAATCCTAGGGACCTCTTATGTGGGAGAGAGGTACCCTGTCATTTGCGCCACCTCAGTTCCTAGTTTCTGGCATGTCACCCTTTGATTCTTCCCTGTGTCTCTTTTTTTGTTGCATCATCTTGCTGTGTGGTTTGCCATGTGGGCCTTGCTCGCCTACTTGTCTTTTACCAGGAGGCCCCAGGGATCGAACCCGGGTCCTCCCATATGGTAGATGAAAGCCCAATCACTTGAGCCACATCTGCTCCCCCCCCCCACGAGTGTCTTCTTAATATCCTTTATCTCTTCCTTCACTTTATTAAATTGATTCATAATATTTATTTGGACATCCTTGGTTAGTTGTTCCACATTCTACATCTTCTCCTGTTTTTTACTTTGGTCATGTTATGGGGTCATGTCTTTCTGTTTCTTAGTATATTTTGTAATTTTTTGTTGGTGTTCAGGCAACTGTTTATCTTGATGGGCTTATTCAGTTGGTTAGCTTCTCTGTCTACTCTAGGGTTTTATTTTTTTAATTAAAAAAATTTTGTGGTAAGTTTACTTTTTGACACTTTGTCCTCTTATTCTATATTCTTGTAGTTGTTTGTGTTCCCCTGGGAAAAAATATTAGGATGAAAGAAAAGGAAAGAGAGAAGAGAAAAAGAATAATAGTAATAATAATAAAAGCAGTTAGTAGAGGAACAGTACAAAAGCCAGGAATATAAATAAGTAATACATATACAAATATTTTAAAAATACAAAGGAATAAGAATTCCAAAGGTGGAATAAAAAAATGAAATAAGAAAAAAGAGAGAGAGAGAGAGAGAGAGAGAGAGAGAGAGAGAGAGAGAGAGAAATGAATTAAAAGCCTGGAAAGATGAGAAAAAGAAAAAAATGAAAACCAAACAAGAAGTGGGATGAAAGAAAAACAATAGAACATAAAAGATTGAAAAATGAAGGAAAGAAAAAAACAGTAAGTAGAATAAAATAAATAAAAGAAAAAAATTGAAATAAAAAAAAAGGAAAAGACAAAAATCAAAAAGCAAACAAGTAAAAAATAACCCAGAAAAAACAGGCTTCTCTCTTAGGCTCCCAGGGACCATCTCAGGCTGCTGGTGCTCATCAGTCAATCCCCCTGCAGCCTACCCTCTGGAGATGAGGTACCCTGTATTAGTCAATAAAATAAAGAATTTTTAAAAGCTAAAAAATAGGAGATCAATAAAACCTAAAATCAAAAAACAAAATCTCTGTCCATACCTTCCCTGTTATTAGGTGCCAGCTGGGTGCCTGATAATCTGATGAATCACCCCCTGGATCCTTCTCTTAGGAGGTACCAGGAATCGAACCAGGGAAATATGCAAGGCAGGATTTCCTACACTGGGCTACACCCATTCCACAGAGTAAGTAGGCTCCTAAGCTTATCTGGCTCTTCCACCCCTGTTCCATCAGGCAGGTTGTGTTTCTAACAGTTTGCCAGAGCCAGGCTGGTTAGGCACCTGTCTCTGCCCCCTCATTGACCTAGTTCCTCTCTCTCCCATGGCAGGTGGGTGTGATAGCCTGCCTGATCAGATACCCCCTCTCCACTCCCTGGGGCTGCTTTAGTACTGGCTGGGGTCTTTTTTGAGATTCAAAGGGTTTCAGCTGGCTAAACTCACTGAAAAGAAACCACTCTCCAGCCTCTGCCAGATGCCTCTTCCTCCTAGAGAACATTCTTTCCCACTCAGTTGGCTGCAGCAAGCCAGGGGTTTTACTGAAGTTATTTGCCTTGAGCATGGGGGTATATGTGCCATTCACAGCCACAGAGGCGAGTAACACATGGTTTTCCTTTGGCCTCTTTGTCTCTCTGTCCCTCTGCCTCTTGGATGATGTGCAGCACTCTCCTGTTCTGCAGATCCCCAAAGCAGCTCCCTTGGGTAGCTTTTTGCCCTTTCTCTGTTGTTTTTTGTAGAGAGTTGCGCTCTGCCTACCTACTTTGTCACCATCTTCCTGGGAGTCTCTCGCTATTTACTTCTAATTTATATGAAATACTAATGGTTATCCAGATTTTTTTAAAAAAAGTGGCTGCCACAGTTTTCATAGTTCTCAGTAGGGAGATTGCTAGGCAGAGGGCAGAGAATTAAAAAAGATATGGGAAAATTTCAGCCCTTTGTGGCCATGCATTGTAGTAGCAAAGAACACTACTCTCAGACCCAAGTTCTTGTCTGTGTCAAAGCAATCATTATAATGCTGTAAAAGTAATGTTCACTGGTGACCCAGAATCTTCAGGAAAAGATGAAACTATATTCAATATATTAGATTTAAGGTTACTATGTTTATTGTATAGTTTAGAAGATATTTTTTAGCAAAAAAAAAAAAATGTTATAGCTTAAAAGTTTTTTGCCTAAATATGTTCAGGTATCTCTAAAATTACTAGATACTGAAATTTTTTAGGAGTATGACTAGCTGAAGTTATACTTCAAATAAGCAAGATTAGTAATAATGAATTTTATCTCTCATACTTTTACCCTAGAATGTTTGGTAAAACTCATTCCTGGTGTGAAAAAGTTTAAGATTCTAAAAATAAAAAATAAAAGAGACAGAGTTTTTTTCCCTTTTGGGAGTGTGGAATTTGAATACAAGGTTTGCCTTGTGCATATTAAGTATGACCATTGTGTTTCTTGTGCCACAGTTTCATGGGAAAAGGACTATTTGGAAGTGTAAACAGGGAAAAACTACAAAAAAAAAAAAAGAGTTCTGATTACTTTTCTTTTTTTAATAGTAGAGAGGACACACTGATTTTAAGAAGCCTTGGCATAGTGTTGGGACACTAGAAATGGAACATCACTTCCATTCACATTTCATTGACCAGGCCTTGACACAGTGTCACACCTAACTCCAAATAAATTAAAAATGTAATTTAATAATATGTTTCAGAAAGAAAGAAGGGACATATTTAAAAAATCTAGCAATTTCTGCCATAGTTGATTTTAATGGCAACTAAATATTTGTTTATACCATTTTTCTACCTGCCCCTTCCATACATGTAATAAAACTCCCACTTGAATAGGGAAGAATGGATAACACACAGCAGTCAGTGATTCATTGCACTGATGGACTACTGCTTGACATATATTGTGAAGACTCCTTCTATTGTCAGGGGAATGAGTTTTTTTATTAGACCCTGGAACTTCTCTTTGGGAATTTCTTCCTTGTACATTATCCTTTTTTGGCCATATCTGAACAAGGCTGTATAATTTTTGCAGAATGTTATTAATAAATATGCTGGAACTGGAGGTGATAACTAGGATTACCAGGCAAACAAGGACATATGTTTACCCTACATTAGAAGAAACATAAATAGCTAATAAAACTGTGAAAAGTAATGTAAATACAACTTGAAAGCACAAGGAGATAGTATTTTATAACATCTAGATAAGCAAAGATTAAGAAGTTTGACAATACAAAATGTTGGGAAAGATATAGATAAATGGGAATTCTTTTTTTTTTTTTTTTAAAGATTTTATTTATTTATTCATTTATCCCCCCCCTTGCTGCTTGTGCTCGCCGGATCAGCTAACCACGCCGTGCGGGCAGGCCTGCCCTCACCAGGAGGCCCCGGGAACCGAACCCGGGGCCTCCCATATGGTAAACGGGAGCCCCACTGATTGAGCCACAGCCGCTTCCCGTGAATGGGAATTCTTACACACTACTGAAAAGAGTGTAAATTAATATAATTACTTTGTAAAAGAATTTTCTATTATCTTGTAATGTCGAACTTTCATATACTGTGTGTCTTAGCAATTCCACTTCTTAGGGATATGCTCTAGTGAAATTCTTCCACATGTACACCAAGAAATATGTATAACAGCATTCATAATGGCAAAAAATTGTATTACAATGTCAATTGCCAAGTGAAAGGATAAATATTCTATTCAGAGTTATACAATGTAACATTATACAGCAATGAAAAAGAAAGAACCACAGCTACACATAACAACATGGATACTTTTTGGAAACATAATATTAAGTGAAGAAATAAATTCCCAGAAGATTATATAACTGTATTATTCAGGATTCTCTAGGGCAACAGAAGTAACAGTAGATATCTGTAAATATTATGAAACTTTATAAAATTGTCTCATGAAATTGTGGGGGTGCACAAGTCCAAATTCCATAGGGCAGATGGCAAGGCAGAAACTCCAATGAAGGTTTTTGGTAAATTCCCCCAGAAAAACTGTCTGTCTGAAGTAGAAATGGAAATTCTCTCTTCTGACTGCTGAAATCAACACTTCTCCTTTGAAGGCCTTCAATTGATTGGATGAGACATCTCTCCTTGCTGAAGGCAGTCTCCTCAGTTGATTATAGATTTAATTAGCTATAGATGCAATCAACTTACTAATGAGTTAAGTCCATGAAATGTCCTCACAGTATTAGTATTAGGCCAGAGCTTCTTGACCAAACAACTGGGCACTCTTACCTGGCCAAGTTGACAGATGAGCCTAACCATCACAATACCTATGATATCATTTTTATAATGCTCAAAACTAAATCCACCAGCACAGGAAAACTACCAGAACTAATAAACTGTTGCAGCAAAGCTGCAGAGAACAAGATTAACACACAACCAGTTGTGTTTATATACCCCAGCAACAAACAATCTGAATTGAATTTTAAGAAAACAATTCAATTTATGATAGCATGCAAAAGACTACAATATCTAGAAATAAATTTAACCAAGATGGTAAAAGACTTATATATTAAAAATTACAAAATATTGAAATAAAGAATACCTAAATAAATGGTAAGACATTCCATGTTCATGGATCAGAAGACTTAATATTGTTAAGATGTCAATACTACCCAAAGTGATGTACAGATCCAATGCAATCCTTATCAAAATTCCAAAATCTAGCAGTTTTTTTTTTCTTTCCAGAAATGGAAAAGCTGATCCTCAAATTTATATGTAATGGCAAGGGGCCCTGAATATATAAAGCCATCTTGAAAAAGAAGAACAAACTTGGAGGACTCACCCATTCCCTGACTTCAAAACTTACTACAAAGCAACAGTAATTAAACAGTGTGGTAATGGCATAAGGATAGACATATAGACCATTGGAATAGAATTGAGAGTCCAGAGATAAACCCACACATCTATGCTTTTCATCTCTTACCAGAACTTCCAGCTTGCCAGCCTGCCCTATGTAATTCAGACTTGCCAGCTCCCACAACTACATGAACCACTTAAGATAAATCTCTTTATATATACGTGTGTACATACACATACACATACACGTACACATACACATACACATATACCCTGCTGGTTCTGTTTCTGTGGACAACCCTGATTAATACATCAAACAATTCAATTCCAGATATATACTTCAGAGATGGTTTTATATATAAGCACATGGCAAGGATGCTCATTGCATCATTATAATCAAGAAAATCTGAGATAATAAAAAACCCTATCAACAAGGAGATGAATTAATGCATTCCAATATATTTGTATGGTGGCTGTTTAGTTTCCATGGCTGTTCAAGCAAATGCCATGAAATGAGTTGGGTTAAGCAATGGATATTTATTCACTCACACTTTTGAGGTTAGGAAAAAGTCCAAATCAAAGTATCACCAAGGTGATGATTTCTCCCTGAAGACTTGTGACATTTTGGGTCTGGCTGCTGGTGATCCTTGGTCCATAGCTTCTCACATGGTGAGGCACTTGGTGGAATCTCCTGGTTTCTCCCTTCTCTTCTGTGTTCCATTGATGTTCAGCGTCTTGCTTCCTTGGCTTTCTCTCCTTATGTTTGAACTGCTTATAAAGGATTTGAATAATAGGATTAAGATTCATCTTGATTAGTCTGGGTCGCACCTTAACTGAAGTAACTTCATCAAAACACCCTACTTCAAATAGGTTCACACCTACAGGAATGGATTACACTCAAGAACGTGTTTTTTTCTGGAGTACACACAGCTTCAAACTACCACAATGGTATTACACAGCAATGGCTCCTGTTTATTACTTGATCTATTGTCCTACTATTATCTCCATCATTCCCTCACTCCTTCATTCCCCTTCTATCTACCTGTCTTGCTATTTATCAGACATGCAAAGCTCTTCCTGCCTCAGGACTACCACACTTCATATCCTCTCCTCCTGGAACACTCCTCCCCCCACCCCCCAGATATCTACTTGGCTCATACCCCCCACTTCATTCACATCTTTCCTCAAATATAATATCCATTCTCAGGCAGTCTATGACTGAAAACCTTCTATAAAAGAGCCCTCTACCTTCCATCATAATTTATTCACTTATTCTGCTTTATATCAAATACCATGAGGCAGTGGTTAAGATCTCAGGCTCTGGAGACAGACCACCTGAGTAAAAATCCTGGTTCCACCATTTCTCATTGTATGATCTCAATCAATTTACTTAACTTCTCTGTGATTCAGTTTCCTCATGTCTAAAATGGTGATAATAATACTTACAGCAGGGGGTTGTTTTGAGGATCACAATGCATGAAAAACTCCTAGAAAACTGCAGGGCTCATAGTAAGCTACTTAGTAAATGCTAGCCATTATTATTAACTGAAATTGTATACTATGTGTCTCCCTCATGAAAATGTATATTTAATGTGGGTAGAGACTTTATATTGTTCCTTTTGTATTCCCAGGAATTAGAATAGTGCTCTTTTAAATTTTATTTTAAATATTCTCTTTTATTCAAGATAGTTAGCGGAATGTATTTTTAAAAGGTTCTCATGATTTGGAGGAGAAAGGAGGAAGTGACATATAGAAGGTTAAAAATTAGATGACCAGATAAATTTGATTGTACACTTTCCAAAGTTTTCAATCATTTTCTTCTCATATAATTTTTAAAAAGATACTTATATTACATAAATGTTACATAAAAAATATAGGAGATTCCCACATGCCCTGCTCCCCACATCTCCCATACTTTCCCACATTAACAACATCCCTCATTAGTGTGGTACATTCATTGCAATTGATGAACACATTTTGGAGCATTGCCACTAAGCATAGATTATGGTTTACATTGTAGTTTACACTCTTTCCTGCACAATTTTTTCAGTTACGACAAGATATATAATGGCCTGTATCTGTAATTACAATGTCATTTAGGACAATTCCCAAGTCCTGAAAATGCCCCTGTATTATACCTGTTTTTCCCTCTCACTGCTCTCAGAACCTCCAGTGGCCACTGCCTCCACATCAATGATATAGTTGTTTCCATTGCTAGAATCACAATGAGTCTATAGTAGAATATGAGTAAGTCTATGTTAGTCCATAGTTCGTTCCCCAATCCTGAGGATTCTGGGGTGGTGATGTCCACTCCACCTCTAATTGAGAGAGGGTTTTTATCCTTTAGGGCTGATAGATGGGACTCTCTTGCTTGCAGTTGTAGAATCTCTAGGTACCTTGGTATGGTGGTTATCCATCATCACCTCCTTGTTAGTTGTCCTGGGTGAGACCAATGAACTGTTGTGTTGCAACTCTGTTGAGATTCAGGGCCCAGCTGGCACATGGCCTGCCCAAAAATTTAAGTCTCTTGGACACACACCTACCAACTCTAGTACTAATTATAGGTTCAAATAGAAGAACAGAAGAGCCATTTATCGGGAAACCACAACTGATAACTCTGTCACCCTGGGGAGCATAAATTCCAAAGTAGGGCCTGCTGGCAAGCCACCTAACTCCTGAGCTTTCTGTCCTGACTATAGTGGCTGGATGTCTCCAGAACCCTCAGGAGCCCTGTTATTTGGGGGTAGTATCTACTTTAGCATTCAATGAGATCTTGCTGAGATGTGCATAAGCATAACCTCTAGGATGACCTCTAAACTCATTTTGAAGTCTCTTAGCCATATAAACTCATTTGTGCTTGGTAGTAATCCCTCAGTGCCAGGGAGGGTCATCCCCGGAAGTCATGTCACATACTGGGGGGGAGGAATTGCATTTATATGCTGAGTTTGGCTTAGAGAGAGGCCACATTTGGGCACCAAGGAGGCTCTCAGGAGGTAACTCTTAAGCACCCTATAATACTAGGCTAAGTTTCATTTTCAAGAGCAAAAATTCATAAGCACAGTAATTAATATCAAGGGCCCATCAATGGACCACCTTTTTCACTAGTTATTGCCCCTGTACTTGGGGGATTCTTGCTGTTCCATCAGAGAATGTGGGATAGCTACCCAGGATGGGAATTCAATATTCTTTTGGTTATTGTGTGAATCTCCACCCACCGTGGCAATGCTCCATGAACATTTGACCACATTTATATGCCTGATATGAATGCCCAGGTGAGCTTCCTCCCACGTATCCCCTAATCACTGGCACCCCACACCAGTGATCCTCCCCTGCCACAGCTGTAACCCTTCTGTGATCCAAAACCTTTTCAGAAATGAAGCCAGTAAAATAGCCAAATACAATTAATAAGAAAATGAAATAATAACAATAGTTTTAAAAATAAGAAATAAAATACAAAAAATATTAAAAAAATAAAAATTTAAAAAATTAAAAAAAATTTGGGTTAATAAAAAATAATGAAAAAAAATTTTTTTTGACATTTTGCTTTTCATCACTGTTGTCCTGTATGTAAACTGACATTTTCTTCCATTTATTCCCCCAGTGTCTTACTTTTTTCAGTTTGTCTTCAAAGAAGTTTTAGGTTACAGAAGTCATGTATGAATACAGGGGACTACCATATACCCAACATCCTCCCCCTTTCCCCCCTTCCCCTATTAATAACATTGTATATGTGGTTGGTATGTTTGTTACAACTGATGTACAAAAACTGAAACATAGCTACTAACCATGATCAATGGTTTACATTATGGTTTACATTTTGGGCAATACACTTTTATAAATTTTGATAAATTTTAACATGGCCTGTATTCATCATAGCAAGATCATGCAGAATACTTCCATCACCCCTAAAATGACCCCTGTTCCATCTATTCCACTCCTCCCTGCCCCTCCCTTTGGGATCCACGGCAACCACCAGGCTTCACTCCTTGAAGGACAAGATTCATAGTTACATGCAACCACACTGAGGGCTTGACACACTCGTCTGTCCTCCCCTATTAGTTCCTGCCCATGATCTTGAGAGACTCCCACCCTTCTGTTTGAGAACACAGTGGGCCTCCCCAAGATGGGAGTCCACCACCTTCCCACTCATTATGTGGGTCTCCACCCACTGATACAACACACTATGACAAGAAGAACACTCACACACTCCCTAGAAGCCTGCCCCAGATGCATCCTGTCCCGAATGCCTCCCACATCCAACACACTAAACCAGCAACTTTCCCCTGCCATATTTGCCAAAAGAGCCTTCCCAACATTGTAGTTTCAACCATATACCTGCCAATCCCAAGTGTTCACCTGCTCCTTCCCCCAACCCTCTACCCCCAGTTCCACGGACAGTCCATTCCACCCTCCCCACCCTACTCCCCTGACAAACCAGTACCGCCCAACCCAATAGTATCACTGCATCATTGTTACGCCCCTCCACTACACAGCTACATACTTCCATCTTATCATAGATTTCGCCCATATGGGCGTTGGCTCACAACCTTCTTCTCCCTTTCTATTTCCTGTAAACCTATCTTCCAGACTCTAGCTCTGTGAGTCTGCTCAATTTGCTTAGTTCATATCAGTGAAGTCCTATAATATTTGTCTGTCAGTGCCTGGCTTGCTACACTCAATGTAAGGTCCTCAAGATAAATCCATGTTATCCTGTGTGTTAATACTGTATTACTTCTTACTAGAATAGAGCTTAGAGTTGGCACTCAACAAATATTTGTTCAATCAATAAATGAATATATTAATGTGTCAATCTAAAAAAAAATATGATGTTGACTAAAAAGGTAAGTCATAAAAGGATATGTGCCATATAAAAGTACATACATAAATTTAAAAATATATAAAACCATATTACATATGTACACTATATCAAAACAGTGTAGCAGAGACTCATAGTTACCTACACAGCACCAACTTTTCTATTGTTCCTAACAAACACAGTTAACGTACTCAACTCACGGCTATCTTTTTCAACCTCCCTTGCAAATGGAATAGCCAGTGATATGTTAGTGGAAATTGGTGTGAGGGGCTTCTGGAAAAGCTCTTTAAAAGGGGTTGACTCAAAAGGGAGGCAGAAACCCTTTTGTCCTTTCCTTTACCTCTTTATTTTTATCTGAAGTACAGATGTCATAGCTACATTTTCAAATATTTTGTGATCTTAAGGTGAACTTGAGGATGGAAGAGAATGATTTGGGTCAATGATGGCAATATTCAGCCTCCATACCATCTTTGGGCTGCCTAGTCACTGGAAATAACAAAATGTGGGAGAAAAATATTAACCCGTAATTAATTTGAGTCTGAGGATAAAAAGTTCCCACTCTGCTGAGAACATCTATAGTCATGGTAAAACGTAGCCACCAGGACTGGTTTCAAAATTGTGTGATCAATAAATAATCAGTCATAGAACCACCAGAACTAGTTTTAAACCCATTTAATCAATGAAAACTTTCCTCAGCGAGCACATTTCTGTACACAAGCAAATCAGTGAAAGCCATACTCTTGAAAATCAGCCAATCAGGAATGGTCTTAATTTAAGGAATGCTCCTCTGAATGCAAACCAGTATACAGCAGTCTCACCTGAATAACTACCCTTATAGGACTGATGTCAATCCACACCTGTCTTTTGAAGTCCACCAATTCCTGAATATCCACATTACCAAAAAAACCCTACATAAAAATCAATTCCCTGATCTTCTCAGATACTGTGTCCTATAGTATAATTATTCCCTAGAATTCAGCTCTGCATATTTAATTTCAGATATTGAGGGTGATCTCATCTTTTGACAAGCCAATGTTTATTTAGGTCTCTGGTACTTGCAGCCAGCAGAAAGCAATGCCTGTATCCTACATATAATAGAAATATAAAATCCTGATGAAAGTTTACAAACCAACTTCAGCCTCATGTTTACTTCTGGAGAAAGAGGAAGAGAAACAGGAATCACAGGTGGCTTCAAATCTATCTGTAAAGACTTGAAGAAATATGGATCAATTTTTAATATTTATTAAGTCTGCATTGTAGTATGTGGTTGTCCATTTAATATTCTCTATACTTTTTGTATAGTTGGATTATTTTATAATTACAATTAAATTTAAAAATTGTCTTTCTCAAATCAAGGCTAAATAATATTTAAATATGGTAAAATGAAAAGAGGATGGGCTTTGTTGTCAGAAGCTACTTGGTTTAATTTCTACTCTGCCATTTACCAGCTCTATGACTTTGAGCAAATTACTTAAACTCTGTAAGTTGTGCATCTTTTTTTCTTTCATTTATAAAATCTTAATAGATATTAAAAGAATTATGGGAGGGTCCTTGTCATATAGCAGCAAACACACATTGAATAAATATTATTTTTCTTCCTTTCTGGTCTATAGTACTTCTTGTCTCCAATCAAACTATTGTTCTTTTGCTAATACTGTAAAGTCCTTTAATTTATCTTGAACACTTATTGTGGATGAGTGCTGAGTATTTAATGTGAAAAGCCCTTCCTTACAGGCTTGATTCGTTGTTTTCACATATTAGGCTCTTCGATAAAATCATAGAATTTTTAAGCTGAGATGATTTATGAGCTCATTCAGTCTTTTAAGGATTTGTGAATTTAGAGTATTTTATCCTGTGGAGCTTTTATAGACCAATTATTTGGACTGTGATCCAGTTGAGATGTTTTCTTGGATTTGAAAATCAAATTTTTAGGCCTTTGAGTGTAATGAATTCCAAAGATGTACCAGAATCTTCAGAACACATGCCTTGGCAATAAAGAGAGGAATTAAGAGGGGATCAAAGGAGAAGAAATCACCAGGGGACAGGAATCATGAATGTCTTAGTTTCTTTACTCTCTCCCCTCACCCAATTGTCCTTCAGGGAGCATATAGTCTCCTGACCATGTGAGGCATATCTCAATGACAGATATTGCTCTGAGCAGAGAAATCACCCAGGCTATTCTCAGAAAGCATTTAGCACGATTCCCAAACAGACACTTATATCTAGATTACTTTTTAATTATTCAGGGGAGATACTTATAACTAAGGAATTCTCTTGTGTCTATTCTTCTTCAGACAACTGTTTCCAGACTTAACAGTCCAGTGCAACACTTAGTTTTAATTGTGTTTCCCAAAGTGGAGACATATACCGTTTGTAAATGAGATAATTTTAGATGGTACACATGAGGGACATGGCCTCAAATAACTTTGAATTGCACATTTTTGAACTTTATAATTCCTTTGTTTGTCAAGAGAGAATCTCAGTTTGATGGCAGTATGCATTTAACATCTAATACTTCATAATGTAACTTTTTTTAAATTTAAGAAGTTTTGATTTAACAAAACAATCATGCATACCATAAAGAATTCACAAACATCATCCCACCACCAACACATTACATTTTTGTGACACATTTGTTACAAATGATGAAAGAACATTGTCATAATATTACTGCTACCTAGAGTCCATATCTTATAATTGGTGTATTTTTCCCACAAACCATCATATTATTAACAACATGCATTACTATTTTATATTTGTTAGAGTTCATGAGAGAATGTTTTCATATTTGTACTGTTAACCACAGGCAATCGTTACCTCAGGTCTACTGTGTTATATGGTCCCCTGCCTTGTTCAATCCATCCAAAGTGTACACTCAGTGGCTCTCAGTTTTATCACAGATTTGTGCTGTTATGGGTTCAGTCCATTTCAGAACATTTTCATTAATCCAAAAGAAAAATTCCCATACCCCCTCATTCACTCAACTGAACAAAATTGAAAGAGTGAGTGTTATAAGTAGACATATTTTGGCCCACATAAATAACAATTTTCTAGTAATCAAAGATGTTCAAAAATGGGATGTGCTATTTTGAGAAGAAGCAGTTAGGCTAGAAAAACATTAAAATCTACTCTAACTTTAAGCTAATATAAGTTCTGAAAAGCTAAAATTTATACAAGTGAGAAAACTAAATAAATGGCAAGTATTCTTTAAAGGGAAATGATGCTAGATGAAGATATCAAAAATGATTACAAGTATACTCTTTAATGAATCCATTTATTCATTCATTTAATAGATATTTATTGAGATCCTACTATTTTCTAGGCATGATCCACGTTCAGGGTTAGGAAAATTAGGATAAAGCAAGACCATACTATCATGGAACTTATATTGTAGCAGGAGAGGGAGAAAAATATATCAATATATCAGAAGGCATGAGATAATTAGTGTGTGGAGAAAAATAAATCAGGATAAAAGGGATAGGAAGTACCAGGGATGGGGTACGTGGGAGGACTTCTTATTGTATATAGAATTATGAAAGAAGGGCTGTCTGTTTAGGTGATATTTGAATTTTGATATGAAGGAAGTGAGAGAAAGAGAGAGAGAGCCAAGAAGGAACAGAATTCCAGGTAGAGACAACAGCTCCTGCAAATGTCTTTCAGGTGGAATGGAGTTAGGTGTATTGGAGGAACTGCAAGGAGCTCAATGTGGTTGGAGTCAAGTAAGAAAGAGATAAAAGAAGAGATCAGAGAAGTGGCAGTGGAGCACAGGGTGGGGAAATTATGTAGGACTTTGTAGGCCAAGGTAAGTGTTTTGGCTTTTACTATGAATGAGATGGTGTGGCAGTTTGAGATTACTTATGAATTCTAAAAAGAGATATTGATTATGTTTGTAAGCTGGTCTGTTCCTTTTGGCATGATAACCCTTTGATTGTATTAGATTCAGCTGAGATGTTTGATTAAATTCTGTCAAGATTAGGATTTTGATTCAACCACATCATTACAGTGTGACTCAGCCTTGAGTCCCAGCCCCCTTGGAGGGCTGATAAAACAGTCTCTCACGTAGAAGTAGACACACAGAGAAGCTACACAGAGGATCCTATGGCCCCAGGAAGAGAGATGAGTCTGATGGTTTACAGCTGACATTGTGAAGAGAATAGAGCAGCTGAGCCCAGGAAGAAACAAGCCTCAGAGGAAGAGAGACGAGCCCTACAGCTGAGATAGGAAAAAGCTGGGACCACGGAGCCTTAAGAGGAAAGAGGAAGGCTGAACCCTTGCAGACATAGCCCGCCATCTTGCTTCAACACGTGGCAACAGACTTTGGGTGAGGAAGTACCTCTTATGGTACCTTGAGTTGTACTCTTTAGGGCCTTGTAACTGTAAGCTTTTACACCAAATAAATACCCTTTATAAAAGCCAGTAGACTTTTGGTACTTTGCATCAGCATCCCTTTGGCTGACTAATACAGATGGGAAGCCATTGAAGGTTATGAGCAGGGGGTGACATCTTTTATTTTTTTTAAGGATTATTTCTGATTGCTCTGTTGAAAACAGACTGTAGGGGATGAGTGGAAGCAGAGGGACTATTTAGGAGGGAGACTATTGCAGTAATCTAGATGAGAGATGGAAGTGGGTTGAAACTGGGATGGTGATGGAGGTGAAGAGAAGTGGATTCAGCATATAGTTTAAAAGTAGAAACTATAGGATTTGCTGGTGAGTTGGATGAGGGGTATGAGAAAAGAGATAAAAAGATAAAAGTCCCAAATTTTTGACCTGAACAATTAGAAGAACAGAACACCAAATCAGATAAAATACTAGATTGAAAGTTTCCCAGATGTTGAGGAATGTGTCTGTGCTCAGTGAGCCTCAACATATGGTTGTTGCTACTCCTTTGCTAAGATTTGTAAATTTGATGAGTATATTTACTTTTTCCTTCTTGCCAGTTGCCATCACACATTTGCCCAGGGATCCCATGATTTGTGGAGGGTGAGTATTTAGCTACTGCTTGAATAAGGCATATAAGTGACAGAACATTAATTTAATTATTTTGTGCACAACCCAGAGCATTCAAGCCAGGATGATTTAGAATGTCTGTCATTTTGTAAATGGATTTTATATCACTGTGAAAAATTTTATATGACTGCTTAACAGGGCCCTTTATTATTTCTGTTCCTTATTTTGTCTCTCTGGCTGCCAAGGCTAACCTAAGTTATCAAATGCCTTCTTTCTTTATAGTATACTTTTCAAAACAAAGGAAAAAGGCTGAAGGCTTTCTGTTAGAAAAACTAGCATATGTCATCTTTCAACATGTCTAATAAAATGTTATTTGTACTTTACTATCTAGAGTGAATGACTATCATTTTTTTAGATGGAAGGACTTTAGCTGATTTCTCTGAATTATGTTTTTTCTTTTTAAAGGTAACTTTCAATTTTCTGGATACTTTTATTTTAATTTACACAATAGTTTACTAACTTTTTGCATGCTTGTTTATATGCTTTAATTCTACTGGAAACTTCTGTAGGAAAAACACTGTTCATCTGTCTTGTGAATATTGGAAGATATTATGAGACTTTGTTTTAGGATACAGTGAAAGAAAAAATATGATGGCTCCAGGGAAGCAAAGAAATGCCCCCAGAAATAATCAGATGGAACAAAGGTAAACTTATAATTATATATCAAGACCATAATAGGATAGATTTTTATATTGGCCATCAAGACCATTGGAAACGGGGTGGAAAGCAGAACTTCAAGGCAGAAACATAAATAAAGGGGAAAAATGGATAGATAAAATTAGATAAAAATAAGTACTTTGAGTAGGTGCCATCAAGAATCATGATCTTGAATTAAAAGAAGATGTTCTAACCAGTAACACTGTGAATAACTCATTGTTCTGAATGGTATCACATGTATTGATAGGCGGTCAGCTAGGAGGATACTGAGAACCTCCTTTGCATCATAAGAGTAGTTAGAAATGCCTTTCTTTGACTTTGCTATAGCATCACTATACCCCACCAGTGAAAAACTGGCAGAGTATTTTTGGGAGTATACTGAATGGAGGTGGTTGCCTGAATTCCATGTTTTGAGAAGCCCATTGTGGTGCATTGGACAGTACTTGAGAAATGCTGAAAAGATGGTATAGTTGAACCTAAAATTATGGAAATCTCATACTATAGAGTCGTCCCTTCTTGTATTCAGTGCACATCTTTTTGTTTCATGTTGCTTATTTATAACTACTTTCTCTTCCTCAAAGCTGTGTTTGAGGATTAATTAAAAACTCTCTGGGTGCCTACATCTGCATTTCCTGGAAAAAACAAACAAACAAAAGGGCAAATACCAAGAATGAGAAGAATTAAGCAGTATATCATAGTGGGCATGTGCTTTGGAATCAGATGTTCTGGGAGAGAATTCTAGGTCTACCACTTAATTTGCTGTGTAATCTTGGGTAAACTATTTAATTGTGTTATTCTTCAGTTTTCTCTTCAATAATATGAAGTTTCTAATAGTATCTATTTCATAGGGTTGCTGTAAAGAGTTAAAGTGATAATGAATGCAAAGTGCTTAGTACATTATCTGCTCAATAAATGTTAGCTGATATTAATAGGGAAATTAATCAGCCTACTAACATATCTTTCCATTTCCAGAAAATAATAAAGAGAAAAATCCATCTCTGTGGAGCTTAGTAGGCACTGATAGGTAATATTTATCCCCAAATTTACTATTTTACAATAAACATAACTGCTTATCTTTTTATGTGGGGCTTTATCTAGTTAGGACTTAGTTTTTAGTCTAAAATATTCAAACTATTATAGGAATTTAGATGCTTATAGGGAAGTTTTCATTTTCTTTAAGGAGGAAACAGTGCATTTTTAAATGGTTTATAAAATCTTCTGTAATAAGCTATTTTTTCAAGGTGAGCTTAAAAGTAAGAATCAGCAATAAGTATTTCACACAAAATGGAAAAAGTCAGGAACAGCCTGTCTTTTGGAGCTAGAGGTCTCCAGGCATGCAGGGTCATGAATGCTAGATGACTGACAAAGGCACAGGGATTGCTGTTTCCTTCTTGCACCTCTAGAGGTGAGGCAGGTTTTCAGTTGCTTTGCTGGCCCGTCAAGCTGGGAGGCAGCGGGTTTGTTTTCTGATAGCAACCCACCTTTTCATACTCCCTGAGATTTAACTTTAAATTGATTACATTGCTCCTTCACCTATGCGGTCAGCTGAATAACAAAGGAAGGATTTCAGGGAACTCAGAGTTAGAAATTCATAGGCAAAAAGCAGCCCTTTTCTTTGAGTTCCACAATCAGTTTGTCCTTCTCTTAGGACAGGACATTCTGCAGTGACATTTTATTTTACTTATATCATCAAGCCCAAGGGTATTAAAGGGCATTTAGGTCAACTTCCCACCCAACACCAGAATCTCTTTTCTCACAAGCCTGACAACTGTCTAGCCCTGGCTCCAACACTTTCAGCCCGGAGAGGCTGACACATTTTTGGGGAGACAGGTTTGTTTCTCCTTTATTCAGCAGAAACTACTTTATTAGTGCAAATTATATAATGCTTTAGCTAAAAAAGAATATCTTTAAAAAAAAATCTCATTTCATTTCTGCATGGATATTTTCTTTACTTTTCTCTTTTAATTCTAAACATTATCAACAACATTTTCCCAACTATCATATTGGAGAAATACTTAAACATGTTAAACTTGCTCATTAAGTTAATCTTTCACTTATTTTTAATAATTAATTTACTATAATTTCAATCAAGGTTATATTCAAGTTTTTTCCCATGGTTTTTCTTATTTTTCTTTGTGAAATTTTATAATGCTATAAAATGTCATTTCTTTAATATATGATTTATTAAGAGGTTGCAAAAGTAACTACAATATTCCTCACACTACTCACTGGAGATTGAGTAAACCACACATGGATCTTTGAGTGCTAGTCCAGCAAATATTTTATGCATACCCCTTGGAGGTATTTAGATATTAAACAGAGAATCTTAACCTTGGGTCTGTGGGACCAAAGGGGTCCATGAATCCCCTGAAATTATATGTAAAATCTGGGTTTTGTGCCTATGAGCAGTTTTTAAGGAAAAAGAGTCCAGAGGCTTACATTAGGCTTTTAGAGAATTCTGTAAACTACCCTGCCCTAAATGTTAAGAACCCAGTTACTAGAAAATTATGGGAGTGATTGTTTGGAAATTAAAAATCAAAAAGTGAAAACAGCATTTACTTAATAGTAAAGAAGTTTTCCCTAGTCAGATTCTGCTTGCATAATTCTCATTAGCCTGTAACTCAAATACATTTTTTTTTTCAAGCTGGTTGCTTCTATTTGAGCGCTCTGGATCACTGAAGCCAGATCAATCAGTCAGCAATATTTATTGGGCACCCAGCTTTCTGTATGCAGAAAGTCGTATCAGGACCTCTGAAGTCTGCAATATTGTTTGTGCTTGTCAGCTAAGATCAGGCTGCCTTGTAAAACAGCTCTGACATTTGTGTTTTGCTGTGAAGCAGAGCAGAGGTATGGAGATATTAGTTGGACATTTTAAGCCCACCCCCTCACCCCGGTTAAAGGTCCTGATGGCAGTAGAGAAGTCTCAAAAGAAGTCTTTCATCCATCTTTTCTTTAAGCCTATGGATCAGACACTGAACCTATCTGCAAACAGAAAATGCATAGAGGTTGTCCTTAATATATGCACATTAAAATCTATTCCATTTACAAAGCATTCTCACGTCTGTGGCAAAGAGAAAGCACTCTATTACTTTATAACTCAACTGGAAGGTTCATCTCAAGGTGAGAACTGTCTTTATTTGAGAACCTAACTTACTAGATATGATTATCAAGATGAGGCCTTCTGGGACTACAGTGAGACCAAGTGAGATGCAGAACTTTCCTACCTAAGAAATATACAGAAATTTGGAGTTCGTAAGTGAGTAATCGAGGGAGGAGAGGGGAGGAGAGGAAGGGCAATGTGGGACAAGGTGTGCAGTCTGATAGAGGGTTCGAGCCTGGGAAGACACAACCATTGAAAACTTTGAGGTAGAAATGGCAGAAGGGAGGCCTGATCCTGGTCTGTAACTTGTTGGCAGTGCTGTACTCCTCTGCTTGCATCCAATTACAGGGAGTCTCCTGAAGACGGTTTTGAGTCTTTGGTTGCCAAGAGACAAAGGGTGAGGCCAGGTGGAGTGGGAAAAGGGAGAGAAATAAGAAAATAAACACATGAACCTCCTTGCCTTGAGTAATAGTATTATCAATAACATTTTATTAACACAAGCAGCAGATTTCCCCCAATTTAAAACCGACTTTAATTTATTTTTATTACCTATGGCCTGTGCCCTTGGTTGGCCTTTGGAAGCTGCCTCTGGGACAGTGAGCAGCAGGAGCCCTCAGGGCAAGTGCTGGTAGCAGCAGCAGCAGAGATAAGGGGTCATAAATCTTAGGCACAAGTGAGGAAAGATTCCCAATTTCTCTTCACCCTGGCTGACTGAGGAATCACTTGTCTCTCTTGCCTGACTTAGTAGTACAAAGATAGGGGCTTTTTATGTTATTGAGATAGTTCATTTCACATCTGTCCTTGTGATTCGGAATGGACAATAGGCAAAATAACTAATTATGATCTGGGTGTGCAGAAGACTTTGCACAACTACTGATGGAATTGCTTTTGCGGGTTGCCTAAAATCATCCCCCTGCAAAGAGCCCTTACATCATCAGATTAAGTCTTAAGGCTCCAATATCTCATTCTTCATAGGCAGAGACTCATATTTTAAAGCCCTCATCTTAGCAATATGATCTGACACCCTTCTGTGCCAGGGTCTCAGCAGGAAAGAGAAGGCGCACTCAAACTGGGCCACCAAGGAGAATTTAATAAAAAGGCAATTTATAAACGTGTAGGACAGGATTTAGCAAAAGCTACAAGGAATAGTGCAGCTTGCCAGGACTAATGCCAGCTGGGAGTCATTGCTACCCCTTGGCTGAAAGGGGGGGTGGGGGAAGGACATTTCTGAACCTGGTGAGAGACCTGTATAAAGAGCATCTTGTGACAGGAGCTGTGGCCTTGGGAGACAAACACAGTCAATCTGGGGTGGCCTGGCAGGGAGGAAGTTGGGGCAAGAAAGACTCTGTTCTTATTTTCTTTTCCTCTTGCTGGTGCCTCATGTTGGGTGAACCCAGGCCAGCCTCCCAGGGAAGAGACCAGGGCAGAACAGGGTAGAAGTGGATCTTCAGGGCAAACAGAAGATATCCAGCTATCTGCTACACTAATTTTCTGTATTTTGAGGAGTTAGTTGCTCATTGTTGAAATAATAAGTTGTCTTATATCCTGGAAAAACCCAGGGTCTTCCATTCAGCTCTGCTAAATGTCACTTCCTTCAAGATGGCTTCCTTGATAAGTTCAGAGAGGCAGAGGAATCTTACCTTTGGAATATCCATAGTACTGTGTTTGTCCTACTCATTGAGTATAACAGATACTGCCTTGGATCTATGGTGCATAAAAACCCCTTTATTAAATTTTTAGCTTCTAAGGTAGAGTGAGTGCCTTGCTTATCTTTGTATCTTCTGTAATGACTAGCACAATGCCTTGTATGTTAAAGGTACCCACTTTTTTCAAGAAAAGTTAAGAAAAAAATAAAAATAAAAAAAATAAAAGCCAAGCACAGGGCAGCAAGGAGAATTATCCATGCTTCTTCCAGTATGATAGGTGCTTGCCTAGTGTTTTCACTAATCCTAAGATGGTCCAGTCTCTCCCTGGAAGTTAATGACATGTTTTCAGTGTGATTCATGGCACCATTCTTCCATGCAATTTCTAATACATGGAGCAGCAAGAAGAATCATATATCTGATGATTGTTCCCCCTTGTTCTGAAGTCTTTTGCTGTTCATATGCTCCCTGCCTTAGCAATTTCTCCCAAACCATTTTCCTCTATTCCTCCCTCCAATCTTACTTTTCTTTCCTCATGCCTTTTTTCCTCAGGTTCCTTGCTCTGGTTAAGCAAAGCTGCTTGCTGGCTCCTCAGTTTGAAGAGCATAATTTGCTTGTGGGCCTTCAAATGTACCTTAAATGTTTGGAGTACTCTCTTTTTCACCTCCCCAGATTCTTAGGAGGTTGTTTCCCTGAGGTTATAGGTAGGGATTTTAGTAGATGGGAAGAAACTGCAAATTCCCCATTTTCTCTTTGTGCACTTGAATTTTGGAATCTGTAAATAGTATTTAATATTTTCCTTAAAATATTTTATTTCCTTACTTGCATTTATTGGTATAGGCTATTGTATTTTTTTGGATCTTGATTATGCTCTCAAGTATATTAATTATTTCTCCAAGTGCTGTTCATCTGTAAATTTTATAAGCATGTCATCAATTTTTCATCAATTACCAAAATGTTGGTAAAGGCACCAACACAGATAATTTCTTATAGATTGGATTTGATTAGACAACATTCTTTGTAGGTTTTAATTCACTCAGTTGTAGTCTTATCCAATCACATTTGTCCATCTAATTAATATGAATGTCATAAATAACTTCAAATGCCCTGCTGCAACCCAAAAATAACCTTTTATGCCAGTTTGGCTATCAGAAAAGGATATTAGCTTCACTTGCAGGATTTAATCTTCAAAAGGCCAGGCTGGCTCCTACTGGTTGCCACTGGTAAGATGTTCACACAGCCTGTTAATAATTTGTTCAAGGTTTTTGCCATTGGTTGAAATAAGTTTTATAAGTCTATAGTTTTCAGAATGTGTGTTTGGAAAATGGAGCATTTGCCTGCTGATCTTCAGTCTTCTGTCATTTCTTTCATGCACTACAATGTCTCAAATACTGACATTTGTCCTGCATTATGCTTGCAAATCCTTTTAGTATTCAGGGATAGAATTCATCCTGGTTAAATTCACTTGAACTTAAACAACAAACTAACCTGATAGGAGTTCTTCAACTCTCATATCACCAATTTTGGATTTCAATTCTATTTTTAAAAAGTTTATTCTGTACTTTCTTGTTTGAAGAGTATTCTCCTTAAAGTGAAGATGGAAGCAAAATGGGAGACCTACATTCTCTCTGTTATTAGTTAACAATATATTGTAGTGAAATAGATGGTCCCAGGTAGTGGGCTTCTTTCTTCTTTGTTTTGCTCTGACTATACTGTTGGCTTCCTCCCTCCTATCAAAGCAAACAAACAATAAGCCAAGCAAAAATCAAAATTAAAAAACAAAATAAAAAACAACTTCCTTTAACCAGAAGGTCTGTTTCTGGGTGATAATATCCCAGGAAGCAGGTTCGGCTCTAATCTGATTTCTGGGATTTTCATGGCGTTCATCTATTCTTGTAGGGTTTATTCTACTCTTTTTAATGTTTATGCAGCTTTCAAATGTACAGTGTTTAGATGACTTTTAAGTGTACTAATAATATTTTCTTTCCTGAGTTAGGAATGAAACTGCAATTGCCCCAAGATCTAGAGAGATGATAGCAAGCATTAGCAGAGAGGTATTCTCTTATGTCTCTTCACCCAATATCAGCTTGATTTGATAATCTCACCATAGTGTCATTTACTGGTCATAAAATAAGCTACTTCTTTTTAAATTTTAACCCTCAATATTTGACTTTGTAATTTTTCTCTTAGTTCAACACCATAAAATTCCAATTTTTATTTTTAGAGTCTTCCAACTATAACAACTAAGGCATTTAGCACAAAGAAAAAAAAGGTATGCACAGAGAGGTTTCATTATAGTCTTTATTTGTGGTGGTGTTGTGCATGTTTTAAATTTGAATTCTTGATCAAGTTAGTTGCTTTTTAAAAAAAAGCAATTACCTTGATGTAATAAGCTGGTAGAGCTATGCTTTCATTGAAGATACTAAAAAGCAACTGCTGAATAGGAGGAGTAGTTGGTATTCTTCAGTGATTTCACCTTGTGAAATGTTCAAATATTGTAAACTATTTTTTTTCTTATTATACTGAAGACTGAGAAGCAATTTAATGTTTTTAACTATAATAAAATCTTTTAGGCAGAGAATGGTGTTTATTGTCCATTTTTCTGCAGAAGAAAGACAAAAGGAATTAAACTTTACATGAAGGATTGAACTGAATTTTGAAAAAACATTTCTCAAAAGTGAGGGTTGTTAAATATTAGAAGGAATTGTGCCTGCCTTTGGGGAAGTTGGGTGGGGAAAAATAAGGTAGAGATGGGGTCACTGAGATATGATATTTGGAGTGGGAAATTATATTCTATAATTTTCAAATGGACTTCCACAATAGGAAAGATTAAAAGTTTAGCTTTCTCTGAGAATTCAAGAGGATATTGGAGGAAGAGGGATGACATTAAATAAAATTTAAAGATCTTAATTAATGTTCTAAATTTATGATTAAGTAATCCTCCTAACACTTCAGTTGCAAGTCTACTTTACAAAAATCACATTTTCTGTTATTAAACCAAAGCAACATATATCTATTGAACATGGTCATACAGAAAGCCCTTTTGGGTTGGGTACAATTTGTATATTGTTAAATGCAGATGTTGGAGTTAAAAATCTATAATATTGGTTTGAATGTGATTTTCCAAGGTTGAAAGTGACTCTAGTTTTCTTTTTCATGTTAGTATATCTGTCCCCTACATAAATTCCATAGATGGCTATGGGTAGAGATGTTTACTCTGAGTACTCAGGAAGGGCTTCTGATGTGTGGAACTTCTTTTATCCCACCCAAACTTCCAACTTCCTACTCTTTCATTATTTTTTAGATGTTTAAGTGTCCCACATGGGGGCTTGTCTCCATCTCAAACAGTGTAGATGTTGCCTGTTGCTCATGTGCTATCTGAATTTCTCCAGGTCACACAGTAACCTCTAGTACCATCCTTAGACTGAGTCAAGAGAATCCCCTTCTTTGGATCTCATGCCTCAGAAGGTCCCATTCTCACTCTCCTTCTGCTATTCATCTCCTCAAGGACTATGGGGCCAAGAGGACATTCCCATTTGAGAGTTGAGTCTATCTGAAGCCTATGCCTGCTTTAAACCACGCTTTGGGAACTTGGGACCCTGAAATTCTGTAACTGAATGGTCTTGACCCCACTTAAGTGGACCTCTCACACTGTTTAGTCCTTGTGAAGGTTCGTACACAAGTGGGTGCTCCCCTAGGCCTGGGTGATAGCTATGTGGGGGGAATGTGGATGGAAGTTGGACATGCAGGCTAGGATGTCCATACATAAATGTGCAAGACCCTTTATGAGGCAGGACTGAGCTAGGGATGGAAAAAGAATGGAGGTGGGCCATAGGTGGGATGGAGGCAGGGAAGGGACATAATTCTCTCTTCTATGTTATGCTATGTAACTCTAAGGAATTAGAATTCTAAACTTGAACCTAGTCTTCCAGATTTTTGTAAAAGGCACTTTTTTTCAAGGTAAAGGGATAGAACATATTTTATTTAGAGGTTTACAATCTTGATTTTTAACTTTTATTTATTTAGTCATATGTTGTGTGGGTCTCCATTTGAACTCTTATTCCAGGCTCCATGTTTGTTAGAGTGAGCCTGCTAATCATCAATTCCTCTATTGTAATTTCTGTCTTTCTATATTTGAAGCAGTATAAGGAAACTGTATTTGTGGATGACATCAACAACATAACAAAATCATGTATTTGATCTTAGTTTATTCCAAATCTGGGGAGAGATGATAAGATTTTGGAACCTGAGGTCATAGACTGAGCAGGAAGGAATCTAAGGGGGACAGGTGGCATTGTTTACATGTGCAGGCCTCTGAGATCACACTACCTTTGATGGATCATCACTCCAGTCTTCTGGACCATGATTGTGTGAGTTTAGGCCTTCTAGGAAGCAAATGCTAAGATAAAGTTAGAAGTATAAGATATTTATTGGAGGCAATGCCTAGGAAAGAAAAATGGCAGAGTAAGCAGGGGCAGGCATGAAAAGCTTTCAGAAGATGATGCAGGTCTGACACAGTGAAAGGAGAGAGGAGAAAGGAGGAGTGTGTTGGAAGAGCCTCAGATTGAGGGGCAGCTCCAAGAAAGTCTCAGCCATCCCAATGGGAAGCTCTGGTGTAAAGATTGCAAATTCAATTTATGTTTATCATGAAAAATTTCTAAGAAATAAACAAAATAAAAATAAAAAATTAGAGGAAAGCAAAAATTACCTGTATTCCCATCCTCTATAGATAACCATTAACATTTTGATAAATATTTTTAAGCATAGAAATGCCTAAAAATTAAATTAATAATGTTTTTATTATTTGGAAATCAGTATTTTTCATTTAGGCATTATTTACTGAAAATGTTTCCAAATATCATTAAATATTCTTTTCCAGCACAATGGTTGCATAGTAAATAATTTTATGATTCTACCATGATTTATAAGCAATTTATTTCTTATCTTTACACATCTCATTTTCTAAATTTTCCATATTAAAAATAATGTGATGATAATTCTGGTCTACAAACAATTTTCTTAGGATAATTTGCAAAAGTGGAATTTCTCATAGGAAACATAATGTGAAGGATTTTTTTGACAAATGCTGCCCAAAGACCCCTGGAAATGCTGCAACCATTTATGCGTCCCTCAGCATTGTTTAAGACCACCTGTTGCCTCTCAACCTAGCTCATCTGTGTTGTTGCATCTTTTCATGTATTTTTGGCACAGAAAATTGAATAGGAGCCTCTTTCAATACCTCTTGACATTCTCCATGCCCTTTATATTGTTAACTCATTTGCAGTCTTAGAGGTTAAAGGACTTCATCATCCTGTCCCAAACAACCAAGTGTTTGAGTACAAATGAATAGACTGGAGCCCAGATGAATCAAATGATTTGTTCATGGTGATGGAGGCTGATGTACCAGAACCTATGTTTCTTGATTCCTTTGTCATTGCATTTTTTTCTGTATTGTCAATTAGAGGATAAGCTTCAGGCAAAACTTGGAACTTGAACATATTTCTTTTGTTGTACACACCCTTACATAGAGCTTCTTATGTGCCAGGCACCGCTTTTAAATGCCTTAGAAATATTTGACTTATTTACTCCTCATATTCACCATTTTACACATGGGGAAACTGATGCACAAAAAGGTTAAGTAATGTGCCCCAAATCACACAAGGTAAGTGGTAGAGCAGGGATTTGAACCCAGCAGCATAGCTTCATAGATTGCTCTCTGTTCTTTACACTGCTAGATACGGAAAAGAGAGCTAACTTACTGGCATGTTTTATCTTTTATCTGAAAATGTATGCTGCAAGAATGACCCTTCTTCAGCAGTGTCTATTGTTATGTCTGGAAAAACACTTCCATTAATTTTGCTGGAGAGGACTGATAATATTTACACTCCTCCTAGACGCTATGTAGTAATTCTTTGTTTACTGTGGGTATGTGTAAACAAACTGAAGGCACCTTGCCTGACATATTCACTGCTGAGTCCCAGTACCTGGAAGACTGCCTGGGACATAGTTGGTGCTCCAAAGTGTTAAAATGTTTAGGGAAATCATCTCTGATGAGGCTTCAAATTGAGACATAAATAAGATGGAGGTGCCAGCCATACGGCTATCTCAGGGTAGAAGGGCCTGGCAGAAGGCAGAGCAAGCGCAATATCTTGGGCAGGAGACACTTGCTTTGTTTGGTAGACAAAATGAAGGTTTGGGAGCTGTGGCACAGTGAGTGAGGCAGGATGTGCTCAGGATGTCAGAGAGACAGACAGGGTCCAATTCATGTTAAGCTTTACAGGCCAGCCACAGGAAGAAGATTAGATTTTTATTATAAGTAGAATGGGATGCCTCTGGGTGGTTCTGAGCAGAAGAATGACACAATCTGATTTATGCTATTAGATGATTTCACTGGCTGTGGTGCAGAGAAAGGATTTCTTTCAAGAGTGACAGCAGCGACATTTCTAATCTATTCTACTCCATTAATGTTAGGTAGGAGAATCTGCCAATGTGTTATGTGGTTTTATCTTTATAAGACTGAGCTCAGGGTTGTTCCTAAGTTTATTTTAAAACCATGAAATAGTTTCCAAAAATAATTCATGATGAATCCCTTCCTCCCCTTAGAAATGCAATTGTTCATCAAAGTGAGGGATTTCCAAGTGTATTCAGAATCAATGGTCTCCCTACCCCAAATATACTTACTCTTTCTAATGTTATTGGATTTGGAACATTAGCATTAATTAATATGTTTCTATGTATAAATAGTAGAGCTGCTTTAAACTTCTATTGGTGTCATAATTATTTTAAATATATTGAGAAATTGTGTTAATATAGTTGAATGATTCTGAATTGAACATACTGAAGACAAATATATTTAGCAAGTGGTCTTACAGTCCTAAGTACAAAGATATGTATGCTGAGCACTTTTTCATTTTGGGAAAAAAGTTTATTTAATAAAGAACTATATGTTTTAAACCATCATCACCTTTCAGGATTAATGTTCCAGTGAAGGTAAAAAATGCTTATTTAATCTGATTCTTTCCTCTTGGTTATGTAAACTGATATTATGTAAATAATTTTATACTTATATTTCTCCAAGTAGCACTTTGGTATAAATAGCTGATAATACTCTGATTGAACAAGGTGTTCATGTAATTATAGTGTTCGTTATGTGGTTAAAAACACAATGAACTGATCTATGGTCATAGATAGGGATATCTATATCTATTTATCTTTTTAAAAAAGCATTTATCTATTTTTTAAGTTTTTCTTTATCTTCAGGGAATACCAGTGTTTGAGTTTTTTCCAATTATATAGATTTCAAATGTCTGCTTCACTCACCATAAGCCAACTAACTGTCTTGGAAATGTCAACATTTTGGAATCCAGGAGGCCTTTTGCTCTCAGAAATTGCATAAAAGAAATATTTGATCCAATTATTTCCAATTTTGGTTCTGAAAATGTGGTCACCATTCAGGTTTTTCCTACCAAATCATGTCATTTTCACCCTTTCTTATTTCTGTTTCTCAAAATGCAGTTTAAATATAAGTATCTTTTTTTAAAAAAGTATATTAAAAAAAAGAAAAAAATGCAGTTTAAGTTCTTGGCTGAAGGCACTCATTATAACATCTCCTTTACTATCATTGTCACTCTAGAACAGTGGCTCTCAAAGTGTGGTTTGCAGACTACTGAGGGTCCCTGAGCCTCTTTTAGGGGGTCGGTGAGATAAAAAATCATTTCTGCAATAATAGCAAGGTCTTTTGCTCCCCCTCTTTTTTACTGTGTTAACATTTGTACCAATAGTGCAAAAGTGATGGTAGGTAACACTTCTGTGGTGTTACCAGGAATCAAGGCACCACATCTTACAGTAAAAATTCAAAACAAAAGTGACAATAGTTTACTAGGAAATAGAATGTGTGTTGAGAATGGGAGCTAATGCTTAATGTATGCAGAATTTTAAATAAGGTTAATTGTAAAAATGTGGAAATGAATAAAGTTGATGGTAACACATTATAGTGAGTATAACTAACACTGTTGATATATAAATGAGACTGTGGCTGAAAGGGGTAATCTGTGTATGTAAAAGTCAATTGAAAGGAAACTAGAGAATAATGTAGGGAATGTGTAACATAGTGACTTTGGAGGTGGATGAAGATTGTGGTTAATAGTATAAATATAAGAATGTTTTTCTTTTACAAAGTATGAAGAATGTGGAGATACATGGGAAAATTACACTAATGTAATTTATGGGTGATCGTTAATAACAATATTTTAGTATTTTGCAGCAATGGCAAGATGATATATCAATCCTAAGGGACAACAATAGGGAGGTGTGACAGTTTGATATTATTTATGAATTACAAAAAGAGATATTGATTAAGTTTGTAAGCTAGTCTGTTCCTCTGGGCATGATACCCTTTGATTGTATTAGATTCATCTGAGATGCCTTTGATTAAATTATGTTAAGATTAGGGCTTTGATTTGACCACATCATTAGGGTGTGCATTGTTGAATCCTTGCTGCCTTGGTGGGCTATATAAATGGATGCTCAGTCATGAACATGGGAGATAGAGACACAGAAGTAGATACACACAGAAGAATACAGAGGAAGAGAGACAGCTCCATAGACATAGCAGAGGCCCTGAGAAGAGAAATGAGCCATTTGCCTGAAAGCCTACAGCTGACTTTGGGAAGAGACCAGAGCAGCTGAGGCCGGAAAAAAACGAGCCCTGGGAAGAGAGATGAGCCTTATGGGAGCCTACAGCTGAGATCGGAAGAAGCTGGGCCCATAGAGCCTTAACAGAGAGAGGAAGGCTGAACCCTCCCAGACGTGGCCCACCATCTTACTTCAACACATGGCAACAGATTTTGGGTGAGGAAGTACCTCTTCTGGTACCTTGGGTTGGACTTTTTAGGGCCTTTTAACTGTAAGCTTTTACCTCAAATAAATTCCCTTTATAAAAGCCAACAGATTTCTGGTACTTTGCATCAGCACCCCTTTGGCTATCTAATACAGGGGCTATCAGGGCATATGGGATTTTTTTCCTTTTGGAGTAATGAAAACATTCTAAAATTGACTGGGATAATGACAGTCCAACTCTGTGATGAAAATGAGAGCCACTGACTGCACACTTTGAATGGCTTTGTAGAAGGCATGGGACTTTATAACACAGTGAACCCTGTGGTGGAAGATGGACTGTGGTTAACAGGACAAATATGAGAACATTCTCTCATGAACGATAACAAATGTATAATACTAATACAGGGTGTTAATAATCAGGTAGGTTGGGAGAAAATATTTTGATGATACTCTTTAATAGTTTGTAACATGTTTCACAACAATGCAAGATGTTGGTGATGGGGTAATGTATGGGAGCCCTGTATGATGATATACATGCTTGTTTTGTAAGTTCACAACTTTTACAATACACTTATTGTTTATGTATGTTCATGTATGAATGATATGCACCCCTCCTTCCATCTCTCTACCCTCTCCCTCTCGGTCCCTCTCCTCTTCTCCCTCTTCCTCTCCTGGCTGGAAAGGATCATTGTTAGCTGCCCCTTACCCACCTACCTGGGATGTTTAATTTCTTATGCTGACCTGTGGTATATGGAACCCGCAATGGGGAAAGTCGCGATGTGGAAGGGATAACTGTACTTCAAGAAAAGTTTATTTAAAAAACAACAATGGCAACCAAAATAGCAGGTTCATTTAAAAATATACTTCCACTGCATACTGAGATACTTTTATTGTCTCAAGGAAAAACAATTGATTTGAATTGCAAATCAAGGTCTTAAAAACATTTGGAATTGACTTTGTTTAGAGTGAGAAAGGGACTTCACTAGAGAAGCAGTAGAATAGCTAGGGGATACTTGGTACAAGGGCTAAGGAATAGGGTTTAGTGCAAGAAAAAGTATGCATTTCACTGAGTTTTAGTAATTTATAGAATTGTGTAGCCATCACCATAATCTAGTTTTAGACATTTTCTATCACTCCCCAAATTTCCCTTGATCCCATTTGCAGCTAACCTTAATTTCAACCCCTAGGCCCAGAAAAATCACTGCTCTGCTTTCTGTCTCATTAAATTAGCCTTTTCTGGATATTTCCTATAAAATGAATCATACAACATTTCTTGTGTTTGGCTTCTTTTACTTAGTATAAAGTTTTTGAGGTTCATTCATTTTGTAGCACGTGTTGGTATTCATTCTCTTTTATTGTTGAGTTGTTCAATAGAGTGAATTTATATTTTGTTTACCCATTTATCAGTTGATGGATGTTGTATTGTTTCTAGTCACCTCTGAATATTCACATACAAAAAGATTCCTAGGAGTGAAGTTGCCAGCACCTATGGTAAACTTATGTTAAGAAATGGCCACACTGTTTTCTAAAGTGGCTGTATCATTTTACATTCCTATCAACCATATATAAGGGTTCTAGTATCTCTACATCCTCACCAACATTTGCTTTTTAAATTTAATTTTTATTTTTAAAGAAGCTTTAGATTACATAAATGTTACATCGAAAATATAGAATATAGACGATTCCCATATACCTCATCCCCTTCCCCTCACATGCTTTTCTCCTTTAACAACATCTTTTGTTAGTGTGGTATACTTGTTAAAATTGAACACATATTGAAGCATTGCTACTAACCATGGTCTATAGTTTACATTATGGTTTATACTTTGCACTGTACAATTTTATAGGTTTTGACAAAAAACTTGCTTTTTGATTGTAGTGATTATTGTTGGTGTATAGTGATTTATCACTGTGGTTTTATTTTGCATTTCCCTAATGAATAATGATGTTGAAAATCTTTTCATGTGTTGATTAGCCATTGGTATGTCTTTGGTGAAATGTCTATTCAAGTCTTTGACCCATTTTAAAACTCTTTCCTACTATTTAATTGTAAAAGTTCTTTGTATATTCTAAATACAGTCCTTTGTGCTATATATGATTTGACATTATTTCCTTCCAGTCTGTGGCTTATTTTTCAATTTTTTTGATGGTGTCTTCTGAAGTTTAAAAGTTTTTAACTAGAAGAGTAAATTGAAGTTCAATTTGTCTTATTTTTCTTATATGCTTGATGCTTTTGGTGTGGTATCAATGACATTTTACCTAATGAAGTTACCATTTTATTTCCTCTGTTGACTTTTTTTTTTTTTTTTTATTGTGGGTAAAAATCAAAATTTTCACAATACATACCAACATTTGCAAAATGATATATAAAAATATATGCATATATGTGCATTTGCTTACAAAAATGTTATTTATATATATATATATAAATATATTTTAAGAGGTGCTTAGATTACCCAAAATATTACACGGAACCCACTGGGATTCCCATGTTGCCCACCTCCCATACCTCCCACCACATCCCACAAAAACATCTCCCACAAGTGTGGCCCACCACCCTCAATGGACTTACACATCCTGGGGCCTTGCCACCAACCATAGACCACAGTTGACATCGTAGACTACACTCTCTCCCACTCAGTTCTGAGTGGTGTGTGCTGATTTAAAATGGCCTACATCCGTTGCCACAACAGTACTCAGGACAACCTCCAAATCCCAAAGAAGCCCCTGTATTTCAACTGCTCGTCCCCTCCCTGCCCCAAAAGTGTCAAGTGGCCTCTGGCTCCACCTCATTGTTATAATTTCTTCCATTGCTAGAATCACCATATGTGAACAACAGAATACCATCAAGTCCACTCTAGTCCATAGTTCTTCCCCTAATCCTGAGGGGACTGGGATGGTGATGTCCACTCCACCTCCAAGTGAGAGAGGGCTTATATCCCATGGATATGGTGGGTGGGATGATCCTGCCTGCAGATACAGGCCCTCTCCATTCCCTGGGATGGCCATTGCCCATCATTGTCTCCTCCTTGTCAGGTGACTTGGATGAGTCCATTGAGCTGTAGGGTAGGAGATACAGCTCCACCAAGATTCCATGCACACCTGGCACATAGGTAGGCCAGAGGCTCCAGTCTCTGGAAGTATACCTAAAAACTTCAGCATCACATATAGGTTTGAATAGAAGGGACTGATGAACCATGTGCAGGGAGGACTTATTTGAGTTCAATTTTGTCACTCTCAGGAGCACAGATTCCAAAATAGAGCCCACTGATAAGGCATCAGTCTCTGGGGCTATCCCCACTTATATAGGACCTGGGTGTCTCCAGAGCTCTCAGGAGCCCCTCTGTGTGGGGTGATAGGCACTTAGATGTTCTATGAGCTCCTACTGAGGTGTGCGTAAGAGTTACCTCTGGGATGACCTCCCGACTCTCTTTGAAGTCTCTTAGCCACTTGAACTCATTTGTCTTTACCTTTTCCGCCTTTAATTCAAGGTCTTTTTCCAGTTGTGTTGCCAGTTGGCACTTGGTATTAATCCCTCTTTGCCAGGGAGGCTCATCCCCAGGAGTCATGTCCCACGTTGCGGGGAAGGTAATGCAATCATATGCTGAGTTTGGCTTAGAGAGAGGCCACATTTGAGCAACAAGGAGGCTCTCAGGTGGCAACCCTTAGGCACCCCACAACTGCAGGCTAAGTCTCAGTTACAAGAGCAAAGACTCACAAGGGTAGTCATCAATAAAAAGAACATCAGTAGGTCATCCTCTTTTGACAGACACTGTCCCTGCACTCAGAGGACTATTGCTGCTCCCTTGGAGACTATGGCAGAGCTCTCCAGGCTAGGAATTCAGATTCCCTCATTTATTGTGATTGTCCACCCATTGTGACCATGCCCCATCTTTTGATCTTTTGAACGTTTTTCTATATCTTTCATGTATATTCGGATGAACTAATTCCCATGAAAACCCCCTCCCAGACACCCCCCACCAATAATCCCCTGCAGTACCCATTGTAACCCTTCTGTGATCCAAATCCTCCATGAACATGTAGTCCATAAAATAATCAAATACACTTACTAGGAAAAAGAAACAAGTATGATAAGCTTACATGCAAGAGACAAACATAAGGAAACTCAGGGGAAAGAAAAGGAAAAAAAAAAAAAAAAGAAAAAAGAGAAGAAAAAAAAACAAATAATAAAACAAAAAACAAAACAAAATAAAATATAATTAGCGGATTGGGACATTTAAAAAATGGACAGAAAAGCAAAGGAAATTCCTTTAAAAAATATATATATATTTATTCATTTTTTTTCCCTTTCTCTTTTCTTTTCCTTCCTTCCTTTTATCATTGTGTTATTGGATGTCTGGTGTGCCATGACACCTTCCTCCTCTCAATCCCCATTGTCTCCCAATTTTTCATTTAATTTTCAAAGAAGTTTTAGGTCACAGCAAAGTCACACAC
>JAKSZT010053768.1:4410160-4449480 GCA_026826555.1 Tolypeutes matacus
GAGTACTAGGAAAAAATATGGAGTTCCTACAATGGACTGGGAAAACATATGGAGGAATATATATATAGTGATTTAGGAGGCTAGAAATATGAGGAGGAAGAGAAATAGTAAAGAAAAGTCTGAAAGGAAAAAGTTAATACTAATAAAAAAAGAAGAAGAAAACAAAATAGATGGGATAGAAATTGACACCCTTAATTTGTGGGCCTATGAAATAATGTTGTCTCTAAGAGCCACAACAGAAAACAGAAGGCAGAAAGATGCAGGAAGGATAAGCGATAGTTTGTAATACAGAATCAATATATACAGTGAGTGGAAAATTACTGAAAAAGAAGCCCTGCAAAGAAGCGACAAGCTGGTAGCACCTAATTAAAAAAAAAAAAAAAGAAGAATAAAGAAAGTGGGGAGGAAAGAGGAAAGAATATCAAGAGACCAGAAAGAAAGAGAGAGAAACCAAAGATCCACACAGGCAAGCAGTCAAACAGAGCTAAGGGGGGTCAATGATTCCCCTAGGGTCCACGTGGATCCTTCCTGCCTACTTGTGTTTATCAGTCAATTTCCCCACAGGGTTCTATATGCAGGACCTGAAGCAGCTTTTAGCTATTAAACTAAATAAAAAAGAATTTATTTTTCATTTATTGAAGTGACCTTCTCACTTTTTTTTTTTTTAAATTTTTATTTTTTTAGCGAAATGCAGGACCCAAAATAATTCCTCCTCTAGTCCAACCCCCTTATGGAAGGGACCCTAGCTGGGCCCGTGGAAATTAATCAAGCATGTCCCACTTTCTGGACTCCCCAGGTTAGCTGTAGCTCTGATATTAATCAGTGAGGAGTGCTAAAGACGGCCAATTCTGCCCCTTCTGGAGCCGAGCACGAGTGTCACCGGGTTGCTAAGTAAATCAGTTTGAGTGCAGATTCACGTCTGCTCTCAGCCTGATGCTGCTTCAGGTCGGCTTATCTGCTCCCCAAAGCTATGGGGCAGTGCAGGCAGCCAGATCGATGTCTAAAAATAAAAAAATACCCTTCCCTGTCCTCCAACAGAATTCTCCCTCTTTTGGGAAGTGTCCCTTCTTCCTGGCTCCGCAGCGGCCCGGGTCTTATCCCTGGGTCGCTACGGAAATCAGTTCGGTTCCCCGACCAGAATCCCCCCTCCGGTTCACCGGGTGCTGATTAGCTCAGTTGTTCTGTTCACACAAGGTCCAAGGGGCGCCAGGCAGCCAGATCCCCAGAAAATAAAACTTTTTCGCCTGCTCGGGGCTCCAAGTGGCCGTTTTATTTTATTTAATTTTTCCTCCCTAACCGTGGGGCTCAGCCATCTGTGCCATCCACCACTGGCAGCCTTAAAACTCACGAATCTCTACCGTTCCGTCCTCGCCGTTGATCCGCGCAGATAGATGTCCCAAGCTTCTCACTCCATGCGTTCACAGCACAGACCCCCAGGCAGGACCCTGTCCACAATCCGCCTTGCTCTGGGAGCTTGCAGTGTGTGTCCTCCTACACTAACGCCATCTTGGCCCCAACCCCTCTGTTGACTTTTTAAAATATATTTTTGAGTTATTTTCTTACTGTTTGCTCCAAGGATTAGAATATATATTATAATTTATCGAAATATTCTTTCCAATATTAGTAACTTAATCTCTTAAAATATACATACCTTGCTCCAGTATATTTCATTTCCTTCATACCATCTTTCTGCTATTGTTATATATATTATTTAAATATGTTATAAATCCAACAAAACTGTTATAAATAATGTCTTTTAAAGAAGTTAAGAAAGGAAATGAGAAAAAATATTTATAGAGCTTTTATATTTATTCACATGTTTACCATTTCTGGCTTTCTTAATTTCTTTGGATTTGATTCACTGTCTGATGTCACTTCCTTTCAGAATGAGGGATTTACTTTAATATTTCTCATAAGGCATGTCTGCTATCAATGAATTCTCTCAGTTTTTGTTTATCAGGAATGCCTTTATTTTGCCTTCATTTTTAAAGAATAGTTTTATTGATACAGAATTCTTGGTTGAGTTTTTTTTTTTTTCTTTCTTTCAAGACCTTGAGTTGTTATCTTATTGCCTTCTGGCTTCCATTGTTTTAGCTGAGAAGTCAGTCATTAATCATACTGATTTTTTCCTCTAAATGATGAGTTATTTTTTTCTTGCTACTTTCAGGATATTCTTTTTGTTCTTGTGTTTCAGCAGTTTGAACATGGTGTCTCTAGATGTCTGTCTTGTTTGCTAAAAGCTGCTAAGGCAACATACCAGAAATGGGTTGGCTTTTGTTATGGAAATTTATTAGGTTAAAAGTTTATAGTTCTGAGGCTGTGAAAATGTCCAAATCAAGGCATCGTTAGAGGTGCTGTCTCACCGAAGTTTGGCTACTGGCGATCCTGGACTCCTTCCAGTCTCTGCCTTCTCCTCCAAATTCACATTCTCTCTGAGCTCAGCTGTGGATAATCAGGCACATGGCAGGGAATAATGGCAGTGATGGCTCATCTCTCCTGGTTTCTCTCTGTCTCTGTGGCTGTTTTCTGTGTGTTTAAGGCTTTTTAGTCCTCTTTTTATAAAGGACTCCATTAAAAGGATTATGACCCACCCATAATAGGTCCACAGGCACAGGAATGGATTAGCTCCAAAGGACATGGTATTTTCTGGGATCCACAAAAAGCTTCAAACTGTCACCATGTCCTTATCTTTGTGTTATCACTAGCTGAGTTTCACTGAACTTCTTCCATCTTTTATTTTTAGTTTTTTGAACTTCCTGCATCTTTAATTCCTGCTTTTCAATCAATTTGTGAAGTTTTTAGCTGTTATTTGTTGAAATATATTTTTCTGCCTGTTTTAGTTTGCCAAAGTCTGCTGATGCAAAAATACCAGAAATGGGTTGGCTTTTAAAATGGAAAATTTATTAGAGGTAAAACTTTATAGTTCCAAGTCTGTAAAAATGTCCAAATCAAGGCACCATCAGAGATGCTTTCTCACTAAAGTCAGCTACTGGTGATCCTGGCATCCTGCCCTGTGGTGAGGCAAGATGGCAGCTGATCTCTGCTGAGGTCCCTGCCTTCCCCTCAAGACTTGCCATCTCCAGGAGCTCAGCTGTGAGTGATCAGGCATATGGCTTGTCTCTTTCCTGGCTTCCTCTCTGAGCCTCGGTTGCTCCACTTTGTCCTTGAGCCCAGGTGTGGGCAATCAGGCATATGGCTCATCTCTTCAGCCTTGTGATACCCCATGGACCCAGCCTCTTGGGGGCTTTGTGCCTCAGCTTCAGCTGCCAGTGATTCTTGAGTTCTCTCTCTCACATAGCCAGGTCAAAATGCAGAGCTCCCTTTTGTGTTGTGTGTCTTCTTTCTCTGGGTCTTTATTTATATAAGGCTCCAGTAAGAGGGTGGAGACCCAAACTGAGTCAAACCTCACTGTTGCAGTCCAATCAAAAGCAATCTAATCAGGTGATATAATTAAGTCACTTCATGAAATCTAATGCAATCAAAGGGTCTCACGCCCATAGGAATGGATTAGTTAATAAACATAATCTTTTTGGGGAATTCACCAAATTCAGCCTGTCACACTGCCCCTCTCTCTTTTCTTTCCTTCTTGGAATCCCACTACATGTATGTTGGTATGCATGCTGTTGCTCCACATATCTCTGAGGTTTTGTAACACTTTCTTCAATCTTTTTCTTCTGTTTTTCATATTGGATAATTTCTACTTCTCTATGTCAAATTTACCTGACTTCTTCCTTTGCCATTTCAAATAAAACCTGCTGGTGAATTTTTAAAAATTTTACTGAAGTATATCATTCATACATGAACATACGTAAACAATAAGTATATAGTAAAGTTGTGATCTTATGAAACAAACATTCACAACATCATACAAGGGTCCCATAAATCAACCTACCACCAACACCTTGCATTGTTGAGACATTTGTTACAAATTATGAAAGAATATCATCAAATCTTACTACTAACTATAGTCCATATCTTGCATTTGGTGTATTTTTCCTCCAACCCACCCTATTATTATTTTTTTAAAATATATTTTTATTACAAAAGTTCTGAACTTACAAAACAATCATGCACATGCATAGAATTCCTATATGACACCCCTTCATTAACACACCACACCATGGTGGAACGTTTGTTACAGATTATGATTGTATGGCAGTTTGATATACTTATGAATTCCAAAAATAGGTATTGGATTATGCTTATAAACTGGTCTGTTCCTCTGGGCTTTGATTAGGCCACATCAGTAGGATGTTGAGTCCCTGCCCACCAAGGGGCGGGGACTCAGAGATAAAAGACATGGCAAAGGACAGAGTTGGAGTTTTGATGTTGGAGTTCAAATGCAGAGTTTTAATGCTGGAGCCTGGGGAAGTAAGCACACAGAGAAGCTTGGATGTGAATAAGGGGAGAAGGCCCCAGGTAAAGAGATGAGCTTTTCACCTGATAGTCTACAGCTGGACTTGTGAAGCTAGCAGAGGAGCTGAGACTGGAGACAGGCAAGCCCTGTGAAGAGAGGAACCCAGGAAGCCTGAACCCTTGCAGACATTGGCAGCCATCTTGCTCCAACATGTAGCAATAAACTTTGGTGAGGGAAGTAACCTATGCTTTATGGCCTGGTAACTGTGGACTTCTACCCTAAATAAATACCCTTTATAAAAGTCAACCAATTTCTGGAATTTTCCATCAGCACCCCTTTGGCTGACTAATACAACAAGATAATATTGTCAGACTATTACCACCAACCATGGCCCATAGCATACATTTGGCATAGTTTTTCCATACTCCCCCATTATCAACACAGTACATTTTTGGCATAGATGCATGAACATTACAGTACTGCTGTTAGCCACCGTCTATAGGTCCTACCAATTGCCTGCTGATAAATTTTTAATTTCACTCAGTGTCCTTTCTATCTCCCAATTTTTCATTTATTATCCAGCATCATATATTTTCTAGCTCTTTGTTGAGAATCTCAATTTGTTGCATCATTGTCAGGCTCTCTTGTGTCTCCTCTGAGCATGCACTTTCTTGGCCAGAGATATATAGGTGGCTTGAGCCCACTTTGGTCTATATATATATGGTCTATATATATATGGTCTATATATATATGGTCTATATATATATATATTTGGTCTATATATAGCCTCCAAAATATGCAGAGAGCTTATCAAGCCCCCCTATGGATTTTTCATCTCCTGGAACTCCCTAATACATTCCTGGCTAGTAAACAGTGTTTGCTTACCCCCGAAAGACTGCTTCCTACCTTCTAGCCTTCCTTGTTTACTTGCTGTGATGTGTAAGTTCATGTTTCAACTTGACCAGTTTATGGTGCTCAGTTGTTTGGCCAAGCAAGTACTGACCTCATTGTTGCTGTGAGGATATTACATGGATTTAAATAATCAGTTAGTTGTTTGCATCTATGGCTGATTACATCTACAAGCAACTGAGGAGATTGCCTTTACCGAGGAGAGAAGTCTCATCCAATCAGTTGAAAGCTTTAAAAAGAGAAATGATGACTTCAGTGGTTAGGTGAATGAATTACCACCTCTGCTTCAGCCAGTCAGCTTCTCCTGGGGAATTCATCATAAACCTTCATCAGAGTTTCCAGCTTATGGCGTGCCCTATTGAATCTGGACTTGCCCATCCCCACAGTCGTGTGAGTCAATTCCTATAAAAAAATCTCATATTATATATATACCTATATAAATCTCCTGTCAGTTCTGTTTCCCTAGAGAACCCAGACTAGTCCACTTGCCAGTGAGATGATCACTTAAACAACTCTCCATAACAAGTGTCCCTTTTGGCAGTGGCAGTGAGGTTTCTAATAGTTTTCATGGCCTGCCACACCTAGACTGAACTCCCAGTGCACTGTAGCTGGAGCAAGTGGATAGTAGCAGCCCCAAGTACTAACACTATCAACTTGCAATGTTCCCACCTGAAATGCAGCAATTTTCATGAATAAAGTCTTCCCAATTTGTTTTACACCTTAGTTTGACTTCCAGAGGCCTGAAATGGTTGCTATTGACAGTTTTTCTCAGCATTTTAGTTGCTTTTTGGGGTACAGGTTTGTGGACCTTCTCATTCTGTTATGCTGGGAGTATATCTCCTCTATGGAAAATCTTCTGACTTTATTGATTGAATTTATTTTCAGTCCCCCAAAACTTAATCTGAAAGTTTAAGTTAAGAATTTCTGAAATAAAATTCTGCCTTATTTCAGTTTCTTCATGGTCTCTACCTCCTTATCCCTGGCTTGTTTAAATTTTCTTCCCTCTACCATCTGGCTTCCAGTTGTTGGTTCCAAGACTGTGGTATGGTTGCATCCTTCAGGTTTGCTAATCTTCATGTCATGTTCAAACTCTTCTCAGTCACATAGAAAAACATGTACTTGCTTTCCAAGCCACACTGAAGCTTGCAAGTACTCTCCAAGACTGCCTCAAACTTGCCTTTATAGGTACTTCATGAGTCATTTCTAAGACACTGCTCTATGGCCATGCTTGTTTGTAAGTCTTGACCTTCCCTGGTCTCCACATGGGATGTTGTAGCCGTTGGGCAATTTGATGTAATTATGAATTCCAAAAATAGGTATTGGATCATGCTTGTAAACTGGTCTGCCAATCTGGCCATGATTAAGTTATGATTAGGGCGTTAACTGGGCCACGTCAGTAGGCGTTGAGCCCCACCCCTTGGTGGGTGGGGGAATCGAAGATAAAAGACACAGCAAAGGACAGTGTTGAAGCAGTTTTGATGTTGGAGTTCTGGTGAGGAGGGAGAGAAGGCCCCGGGATAGAGATGAGCCATTCACCTGAGAGTTCACAGCTGGCCTTATGGAGAGAAGCAAAGCCTAGAGAGCCTCATAGACTACAGCTAACCTTGTGGAGGAAACAGAGGCACCAAGCCCGGAGAGAAATGCAGCCCCGGGAAGAAAGGAACCCAAGAAGCATGAACCCTGGCAAACATCGGCAGCTGTCTTGCTCCAACACGTGGCAATAGACTTTGGTGAGGGAAGAAACTTAGGCTTTATGGCCTGGTAACTGTGGACTTCTACCCCAAATAAATACCCTTTATAAAGACCAACCCATTTCTGGTATTTTGCGTCAGCACACCTTTGGCTGACTAATACAGATGTCTTAGCATTTTAATTCTATCTAAGAGTTTGCTATTACCCCCTCCAAATCTCAAACTTATCTTGAATTGGGGTCAGGCTACAGGGCAACACAGTCTTGTAAGAGACAGAAAAAGTAAGATATTACGTTTTAAGGTAACTTCTGATTTTCCTATTTCCTTTGTCCAAGGATTCTACCTGGCTTGGAAAGGGGTGTTTTTATTATTTCTATTTTTTTCCAAGTCTATTATTTATATCATGCCTGTTATGCCCTTGACCTATCACAGTTTTGAATTTTGATATTCAGAAGTTTCAATTTTTGAAATCCAAAAAGCTTTTGCTCTCAAAACTATTTCCTCTGCCATGAGTTCTAGAAAGTTATTTTGAAAATCCAAAACTATGAATTAATAACTTTTTATTATTTTCTATGGTAAAAACAAATAACCAGAAGTGAAAAAATACATGAATTAATCTGATGGAAAACATTATTTCACCATATTGATATTTCAAAACAACAAAGAAGTCTTGGTTGAAAACCTTGGTGATCTTCTGTTCTTTGACATGGAGGTTGGGATAACAATAAAAGATTATGAAGTAATTGAAACTGTTCTTCACTATACATATATTTTTATTACTCCTTTGCTCCACTGCCTGGTACCAAAACCACCACCCCACCCCCCACCTCCACCTCCCCACCTATGTCCAGCACACAAGGTAGATTGACAATATATTTTTTTCTTTCTTGGTACTCCATATTTTCAACCTTCATTTTTCCTCTTTCTAGTTTTTGATTTCTAAGGTATCAAAGTGATAAATAATTCATGATAGTTAATGAATATTGATAAATAAAAGTGTGCTATATGTTCTGTGGCTGTCCTTCCCAGATAATATGTATAGATTACCAAAAGTCTTTTGTATGTAATGCTACACATAAAAAAAAGAATTTCATTCCAAGCTTGGGGTCAAAAGGGAGTGGGAGTAAAAGACACTTGGAGAACCTCTGTTTGTGGTTCAGAGCACAGACTCTGGAGATGGACTGCCTGGGCTCACACCCACCCTCACCCCTTGCGGGTTGTGTCATCTTGGGCAAAATGCTTAATCTCTTCCTCAGCTTCCTCACCCTCAAAACAAGGATAAGACCCTCCCAAGGGTGTCGTGAGGATTGCATGAAGCGGACTAGTAATTACAGAGCTCTCAAGGCAGTGCCAGGCACACAGCAGGTGTCACCTGCTGTACACCTCCTTCGCCTGCCAGTAGCAGAAGGCCAGGTCCCTCATCCAGTCCACGCTGCCATGGACGCCAGAGCCCAGGTACAGGTTAGTTCCTGGGCCAAACTCTGGAAGCCGTCCGCAGAGAAGTTAGCATCTCTTTTCTTTTGGGGAACCATTCCTGACTCCTGCATGAAGTGGCCAAATCAGGCACAGCCCCTCTTTCCCTTTAGAATTTGAAGTTTGGAGGGAATTCCAAAAAATGGTTGGAGCTGGTTCATCCTGACAGAAAAGTCCAGAAGAAAATGTCAATTAGTTCCTGTAACTTTGGTCCCCAAATCTGCCCTGCCTCATGTCCCTTCTAAGGCCTGGCTGCACACTCTTCCTTCCATTCTGTGACCAAATTCACGTGCCACAAAGATTCCCTCTTTTTATTTGTTACATTAGGAGAGTCCATTTCTGTGGCTTTGCAGATATAATCTTTGACCCCAAAAGAAGCTTGTTGGGCTAAGAAGTTCTACATGTGGGGTAGGGACCTTTGGAACCTCACAAAGTTAAAGACAAAAATGGCAGCCAGAAACCAGAAGGGATAGACAGTTCACCGCCTACGGCAATGAAAGTGTGTGTTCCTCATAGACCCTCTCAGTTTCAGCACTCTGAGCAAGGAGGCTGGAAAAAGAAACCCCTAACTTTCTGGGGAACAGCATTTTCTTTCCTTCTACCAAGAAACTTTGCTAGTATGGTTTTTCAAAATCATGGGAGAGACATTCATGATGTGGCATTGCAAGGAAAAGCCTTGAAGAAGAAGGTATGCCTGTGGCACACCACCAAAATCCTTCAGAGGAGACTGAAAGCCTTCAGAGAAAGAGCGGGAATGAAATATGTCAATATGGTACCCTGGCTGTCTCAGGGTGAGAGTTGGGCTGATTTTTTTTTCTCTCTCTTTATACTATTTCATTGTTTCCAAATTTTCTATAATCTGTTTAGCAGTGAAAAAGTGAAAAAAGCAAAAAAATAAAATAAAAAAGAAGTGATGCAATAGGAATGAATTGACTCTTGGAAATAGTTTCTTAAACACCTCTAATTTAATGCCACTGCTGGCATAGATGCTAGAGAATTTACTGAGTTTCATGTGTTGGGTTATTCTCCCTGTGGAGTGTGTGATGGGCTGAGCATCATGTGACATGCTGCCTGTCACCCACCCTTCTGAGCAGAGGTCAGGCCTTGCTCCCTAGAAAGAAAACTCTTCTCAGGGAAGAAGGTTTGGTGGTGATGGCAAACCACCCCCACCCCCCCAACAGGGTCCACATAGATGCCTCAGGTGATATCTCAAACTCAACAAGAAATTTCACACCAGGGTCTCCCTTGGGCAAACAGGCCAGGAGAACACTGGCTCAGATAGTCCCAAAGACCTCCAAAGTAGACTCTGGTCTGTTCCTTCCAGAACAGGTCATGCAGACAGTCACAGTGAGACAGTGACAGGGTTGATGTGCAATTCCTCTGTGGAAGTAGAGTCCTCTGTGAAGATTATTCATATTATACCACGAAAATGAAAAAAATATTAAAACATCTAATAATATGAAAGAATTACTGTCTGTAGGAAATTTTTGCATTTAATGCTAGAAAGAGAATTTGACCAATGTGGAGTAATCTGTACTCTGTATCATTTACTACATTGTTGTGTCTTCTCATAAGGGCTTGGTATTTTAGATTCATTAAAGGCATTGTCACATTTTAAAAATCTAGTTTTAGTAAGGAGAGATTTTATTCTAAAGGATTATTGTAAGGGGGACAGGAAAGGACTATTGCATTTGGGAGTGGGGGACCATTGCAATTGGGAGAATGCTTTGACTATAAAATCTGCAAGGGTCTCAGTGGTTAGGCAGAGAGAGAGGAGTAAACAAGGCTAGAAAGAACTGAGTGTGGGGATGTGGGATTTATACTACTGGATAGTAGATAGGAGAATATTTTGCTCTGAGACCAGCCTATTTTCTGGGAATGACCCTTAAAGAGGGCTTTTATGCTGGCTCAGCCTGAGGGTGGGCCAAAGTTCAGGGGCCTGGGGGAAGGAGAGAATCTAAGCAAAATTTAGTTGACAGACATTGAACATTGGGGCCAAAACAGTTCAGGTAATCTTTTATGAGGTGAAACTGGGAATTTGGAATGCCTGTGTCTGGACTTGTCATAGGTAAACAAGGGGAACACTGATGAGTCTTATCTAATTCATGTGGGCAAGGGTGGGTCTTTGCTCTAAGCCCTTTTCAAGAACACAGAGGACAGGGGATTTCTTAACCTTCTCTGGATCACAGGGGCTTGAGTAAAGTTCAAAATTGTCAGCATCCATTATTAGAAATTTCCTGAGTACAAATATAAAAATAGTCTTGGCACATACTTTATAAAATACAATGAATACTATTATTTTCTATTTTATATAAATGAAAGAACCTAGTTATTTTGTTTATGATTTTTCAAAGACTCCAATTTGTTTAGGAAGTGTCTCTTATAGAAAAACTAGCATTTAATTTTTTCAGCTTTTAGTGAAAAATCTTTTCAAAAAATTAAATAATTTATATTTCTAATACCTTGCAAGATGTAATAGTTACTTCAGAGAAACAGGCTTATTTCCTTCCTTTTTGGTATAACTTCTTTCATTTTTACAAGATCAATTATAGAGCTATTTGGATAATTTAGATCCTTTCAAACTTGATTTCTCTGAAGATGCTAGTAGATTGAAATAGTCTCTTCCACCTTCAGTTTATTTAAACAACAGATTTAGTTATGTTTTATATACTTATGTCTGACACAGAGTTAGTATTCAATAAACATTTTCTGAATTGATGAATGAATGTCTGTGCCTGCCAAATGTTTTCAGGATAAAAATGATAAGTGAATATGAATGCTGTTATTTCCACTGAATGAAATCTCCTCTCATATCCTGCGGCTCAATTTCTCTTTGCCTTATGCAAGAAATTGAGAAATAACAATTATAATAAATGTCTCTGGATTAGTGCCCCACCAGCATAAGATTTGGAAATTCAGGCCTGTATGTCTCTTGCTTCTTGTCAAGCAGCTCTGCTCTGTGAGGTGTTTCAGGATGCCAGTATCTCTACCTTGTTGCTTCACCATCCTTTGAGGCAGTGCTTCTCAAACCTCAGTGTGCATACAGATGACCTAGGGATCTTGATAAAATGGAGATTCTATTATTTGTTAACAAACTGCAGACCGAGTCTATCTCTTTGTTTCATCAGATATTTTATTTTGTCTTAATGCAGGATGAGAGTCTGCTGAAGCTTTTTCAATTTATTACTTAAAATATGAATGATCAATAAAGCATAAATAGCTGCATTTATTACCTCCAGATATTCTGTTCAGTTTTTGGGTAGATTACAAAGCATTAAATTGTCTTGCTTGAATGCTGTGGGAATAATTGGAATAATGATTAGTAAAAGTGGTCTGTGTGCTTTTTTCCTTCATGGCCTGTTAGAATGAACTTTTTTATACTATTTCAAATATCCTTTTGCGATTTTTAAAATTAAATTGTGCTGTTTTCTTCCATAGTTCAAGGCCTTGGTATTTTGTAGGTGTCCTTGTCTCCATAATAATGCCTTCTTCTGTACTCTGAGCTAATGCTAAGTTCATTGTTATTTCATTTCCTCTGACTTTTAAACTGTTAGTGTCTGCTAAATTTCATAACTCCCCAGAACAGAAAGGGAAATTACACATGAACCACAGTGCACTTGAACAAAACATGACTGATGTTATACACAGAGTGAATAAATATATACTGAAAAGTCTCTGGGTATAGCCTACTATTAAGAACCTATGGTTTATCTGATTCTGTATATTTTTGTTATGTGAAATCAGATTTTTTTAAAAAGGTAATTTTCACTATCACAGGTCTTTTTACCACGTGAGTACCTTATAGTGGAAAAGTAACCACTTGCATGGAGGGTTTAACATTTGGCAATGGATGGTTCAACATCTGGCCATGCAGATGACAGGGTGACAATTGCCTCTAAGCAAACAATTGATTATAATGCAACAGACTCACTTGCATTGGTAAGGAACTTATAATTGGCCTCTGTGGTGGGAACTCCATTACTGTATTTGTGGAGGTGTCCCTACCTTGTGCTTCTGCTACATTTCTTCCTCTGTGAAATGAACTCTATGTGAGTTTATTACCTGAATTTCTAACACTAGAACTAAAATGACCCCATTTTGGAAATATAATGAAATCTATAGAACTTCTTCAAGGAAAAACGGGTGCATATAGATACACTCAAATTTTAAATATAATTTTAAGAAATTCACAGAACTCAAGTAAGATTAAGAATAATTAAGAATAACTGAGGCTAGGAAGAGAAAGGGATGTAAAGAGAAAGTTGAGGAAGGAAGGGGAAAGTGTCACCAGTGAGAAAACAAGGAAATAAAGAGAAATAAATAAGTTTAATATATAGAATGTATTCTTTGGATTGTCAGCTTCTAGCTATGAATGTTTTACAGATAGATGGGTTCTCTGGGAGCGTGAAAAAAATGACACCTTTTAAAAATCAGTGGCAAGATGAAAAATAAAGGGAAAATTGGCAGTATGTTCCAAACCATCAATATAAAAATGTAGCAATCATACTTGAAAACTTTATCCTCAAGAAATAAGTAGGAGAAAATATGTATGTATATGAATGTTAGTTTTACTGTTACTTACAACAGCAAAAAATGAAATACCCTAAGTTAAAAAATATAGATCAATTAAATATGGAACATTTTTTCAATGCACTGTTATGAAATTGTCAAAAAAATGTTTGAGACCAGTGCTTCTCAGATTTAATGTAAATGGTGCTAGTAAATGTTTATCAAATGACTCTGAAAAATGTATGATTTGTAGCATTTGACCATTTCAGTAATATAAATACTCCACCATGGCTGATTTCAAGCTACCAAAGTGATGTCTTTGTGGAGTTGGAAAGAGAATTGCACAGTTGGCTCTCTTGAGGTAGCATAAACCAGCTTTAGTGTACCACTGAATTATGAGCCTGTTAAAATGCAGATTATGATCCAATATGTCTTGGAGTCCAAGAATTTTCATTTCTAACAAGCTCTTAGGTAACACTCTTGCTACAAAATTGTAGAATAAAAACTGTTGGCAAAGGAAAACTATTCCCAATATATTGCTATATGAAAAAAACCCCACCAGACTACCAAATTGTGTAATATTGTCTTAGCATTTTCACAAGATGTATTTTATAAATATAATGTGTTATATAATATGTTCATATATATAATATTTATATGCACAGTAAGTTGATACAAGCATCACTTGTAGGATGGAATCAAAGTAAAATTTTATTTTTGTCTCCTACTGCCCTTTTAAAATTTATTCAGTGGGGAAAGTTTCTCCTCCTGGATATAAACTTAAGAATAAACTAAATTATAAAACAGTCATGACTTAGAAACTAGGATGTGATGTTTTAATAATCAAAACTCCAAATTTTATTTAAAATAAGATCTTCTGCCTCCTTTCAGCTACAGCATTTTCTTGGTGGGCCACCTACTTTTGCGAAGGAGGGCTGGACGGCTTCTACTAATTTTCCTCCTCCTCTCTCTTAGCAGTTTGCCACCTCTGACTTGGGCACTTCTGTGATTGGTACATGTGGGTGGAAGGTAGTGGAAAGGGAATAAGGCAGTTTTCACTTCAACTGGCGGTGCTGTAAACTGCCTTTGGCTCTCTAGGCCTGACAGATGGCTGTTGCAGGTCTCTTCTCAAGGGACATTGCGTGGATTCCTCAGATCCTCATAACTGGGGACTTTTTAATTTCCACACCTCAGCATGTCAATTGCTATTCTCTGTGGTCTCCTGAGACTCTTCCTGTGATTCCTAGACATTTTGAGTCCACCTCCAATTTCTTATTGCTTCACCTTTCCCATGGGAAAATTTTACTTTTCTTTTGACCTGAGTGACTCAGAAAGTTCAGGTCAAATCTCATTGCAGCAGCAACTCTCCTGCCTTCACCATCAGAGAATCAGTCCTTGGCACCCTCACATTTCCCTAGGAGAGATCAGACTCCAGTCCACCACAGCCCCACTTCATTATTTCTATTAAAGCCACAGCCCTTCCTTCATCATTAAACTTTAGATTTGGGGCAAGCAGTCCCATTGCTTCCCCTTGGGAGACAGTGGGACACCCAGCATTCCAACAGTCTTTTCCCTAAATCCTCTTTTTAAGGTCTTCCTTCTTTCCAACTTGGGTTTCATTTTGTATCCTTCATATGGTTGAGAATTGTAGGGGCCTCAAACAAGTTGCTACTCCTCTCCACTACCCCATTCCTTTTTTTTTTTTTTTTTTTTTTGGTGGATAAATTATGCATTTGAGTGTGGTCCTTCCACACTCAATATCAACTATATCCTGGACCTAAATGAAACTCAACTTTAGCAAACTTAACATAAAAACGGGAGGATATGTATCAAAATACTAACTGGTGGTTAAAGATGTTTTTCTTTGGACTTGTATTTATTTTCCTGTTATCTGTCAATATATCACTTTTATAATTTAAAATATGTTATTTAAAAGGAACATATTTTTACATTTTGGCTTTTTAAATATGGCAATGGATCAGTTGTTTTTATAATTAGCTTAGCTCTTATTACTTGTTCTGTCTCTGAGAGCTGCCTCAAAAGAGTCAGTTTAATATCTGGAAGAGAGATAGCAGAAGCTTGGAATTTTACATCATACATGTATCATAAAGCCGGTTCCTGCTGTTTGCAAATATTGTTTGATTTACTGAAAATTCTAAAAGGTCTAAGTAATCCTGGGTTTGTTTCTACTCATTTTACCTTTGTCTTTTTGGGCACTACCTTCTCCAATTGAAAAAAAATTGCAAAAGAAATAATACCTTTCCCCCTAGTTAGCAGCAACATGCCCAGTTTCCCCGTGGTTGAGGGAGAGGATGGGGCACATGTTATATTTACAGATTGAATGAATGAATGATGGCATCTTAATTGACAGGTGGAGCACAGATTGGAAATCCTGGAGCAGGTGATACTCCGATGTATAGGTGTCAAGAAGTTATTTGGTACCAGGGATCTAACCTCTGGGCTAGTTGTCAGGATCAGTACATGGATAGGACCTTGGAAATAACACAGTGTTCAGGGCCCAGGTTTTGTAGATACTGTTCCGGGTATTTTATAAAATCAAGGATTTCAATTCACTTAATATGTAGGGCTTCTGAACAGGGCCAGTCTTTTCAGTATCTAATATCAGTGAAAAGACTGTGGTAGGAAGAAACGATGGGGACAAAAAGGAAGAAAGGAATACTTTATTGACTTCAAAGACAAGATCAGAGCTGGACGAGAAGTGAGGGTTTGCATGCTGAATACTGAGTATTGAGTTGATGTTCCTTTAATTCTAGCTGCTGGGGAGCAGATGTAGCTCAGTGGTTGAGCACCTGCTTCCCATGTACGAGGTACTGGGTTCAATCCCTGGTGCCTCCTTAAAAAAAAATTCTACCTGCTGGAGGTTGGGCGTAGTTTTTAGAATTCCTCTTTGGGCTTAGGGTAGTGGTAAGGGAATTGAGCTTGCAGGAAGGAGGAATTGTGAAGAGAGATGCTGGGACTGAAAACCAGTTAAGTTTGTGTTTTCCATTATGGTCCTGAAATTATGTGCACTTGAATCAAGTTGAGCACTTATTTAAAAGACAGGTTTTCAAGATCCTTGACTGGAAAGTGTCATACAAAATATCAAAGAGTTTAACAAAACTTTCCACATGTGGTTGAAGGGCCACCCACAGCTTTGTGAATTATTTAAACCTACCTGTAAACTATATTTGTTATTATTTAGGTATATAGAGTGAATCTTTAGTAACCATTATTCTAATTAAAATTTTTGAAATAAAAAAATGTTGTGCTTTTCCTTTTTCCCTCAGTGGATTCCAATGAGAAATGCAATGTCATTCAAATTGGTGTTTCTTTCTGGTTGCTTTCAAACTTTTTTTCTTTGTCTTTAGTTTGCAGAAGTTTAATTATGAAGCGTCTTGGCCTGGATTTCTTTGGGTTTATTTTATTTGGGGTTTATGCAGCTTCTTGATCCCTATTATTACATATTTCACCAAATTTGGGAAGTTTTTGGGTTTTGTTTCTTCAAGTACTCTTGTGGTTTCATTCTCTTCCTTCTTTCTTTCTGTTAATATGAATGTTAGATTATGTGTTTTGAGCATCTCAAATGGCAAAAATGAATACACTCATTAACAGACCCAAAAGTATAGCTTCTCTAGAGCATATAAAAGTAAGGAGCAAAAACATGTAAACTTAGTTATGTGTAGAGATCAATGTTTCAGTGCTCTGTCCTACTTAGAAATTATCTAGGTATCTAATGATTATCAAGCTACTTGAATACCTCTTCTGAACACCTGTGGGAGAAGCAGACACTCCTACCTATTGCAAACACAGAGTTCTGAGATTGTTGGCACCAACCCTATTTTACCATGAAACTTGTTGATTTTGAGGCACCTTTTCTCAGAATATGAGGTTTTTAAGGAATGTATATATCATAGCAAAAGCAGCTCTACATCTCTGTGCTGATTACTCTATAAAACATTAGGATTATCAAGAAGAAATGGCCCCAAGTCATTGAAGAATCTAGTAGGGATCTAGAAAAAAATACAGGTTTCCAGACTTTTTAAACTGAGTGACTGAATGTATGACAAGGATCAAGTATGGCTGTGAAACATTTCAAATATGATTTGTATGCACTCTGAAGCCCAAGAACCACCAAAATAGAGCCTGCCAATTTAAAATGAGCTTTCAGTTAGGAATGTCTTTAAAATTTTTTAATTTAATTTTTATTGTGGTAACATATATACAATGAAAAATTTCCTCTTTTAACCACTTTCATGTGTACTATTCAGTGATATTAATGGCATTTACTATATTGTGTAACCAACACCACTATCCTTTACCTAAACTTTCCATCTTCCCAAACAGAAACTCTGTACCTTGACCAAAAGGGGGAAATATTAAATACAAAAGAGTTTTTATAGCTAGGAAATTTCAAAGTGAGTCAGGAGGACATTCCAGAGATTACGCTTATACAAGTCTCAGCAGGATCTCATTGACTGTCACAGTAAACAGTGCCTCAAACAGCGAGGCTCCTGAGGACTCTAGAGACATATAGACATTATAGGCAGGCAGGGCACACAATCACATGAATTTGACACCCTGTCAATGGGCCTTACTTTGGAATATATGCTCCCCAATGTAACAAAGTTAAACTCATTACGATTTCCCTACACGTGACTCTTCTGCCACTTTTATTTGAACCTATAATTAGCATTATACTCATTAAATATGTGTCCCAGAGATTAAAATCTTTGGTCTGTTCATATGCTGGTTGAGCCCTGAATCTCAGAAAGAGTTGCAACACCTATCTCCAGTTCATTGGGCTCACCCAGGACAACTAACAAAAGAATGATGATAGATAATGTCCGTCCCAAGGAGCACAGAGTATCAACAACTGCATGTAAGACCGTTCTACCCATCTGCCCCATGGGATCTAAATCCCCTCTTAATCAGAAACAAAGTGGGCATCACCATCCCCAAATCCTCAAGACTGAGGAATGAACAAACATAAGGGGGGAATGAAACAAAGGACTTAAATTGACTTATTATTTTTTAGCAATGGAAGAACTTGTATCATTGATATAAAGGCAGTGACTACCATAGGTTCTGAGGGGAGGGATAGGAAAGAATAGGTGTAACATGGGGTATTTTGGGGACATTAGAATATTCCTGCACGATGTTGCAATGACGGATACAGACCATTATACGTTTTGTCAAAACCTATAAATTTGTGTGGTGCAAAATGTAAACTATAATGTAAACTATAGTCCATGGCTAGTAGAATGCTTCAATATGTGTTAATCAGTTGTAACAAACGTACCATCACCCCAGATGGATTGTTAGTTGGCACTTGGTAATAATCCCTCCGTACCAGGGAGACTCATCCCGGAGATTCATGTCCCATACCAGGGGCAAGGTAGTACATTTATATGCTGACTTTGGCTTAGAAAGAGACTGCATTTAAGCAACAAGGAGGCTTGCAGGAGGTAACTCTTAGGCAATATATAATACTAGGCTTAGTTTCAATTTCTCAAGAAAAGGTTCATAAGTACAAGCATCAGTATCAAGGGCTTAACATAATGGACTGCCCTCCTTCACTAGGGACTGCCCATGTACTTGGGGCATTCTTGCTGCTCTATTAGAGAATGTAGCAGGACTTCCCAGGATGGTAATTCAATATTCTTTGGTTATTGTGTGGGTTTCCACCCATTGAGACAACACCCCATGACTACTTGAACTTATTCATATGCCATATAGGCATGCCCCAGGTTCACCTGTCCCCACATATCCCCTATCACCAACACCCCGCATCATTGTTTCTCCCCTACCACAGTTGTGACTCTTCTGTAATCCGAAACCTTCCACCAAAACAAAGCTAAAAAAATAAATAAAATAATAAGAAAATAAAAATAATACTAAATAAAATACAAAATAAAGAATAAAAAGGTAAAAATAAAAAATAAACGTAAAAATAAAAAAAAAATAAAGTACAATAAAATTTTTTTTCTTCAATGTTTCTTTCGTCACCGTAGGGTCTGCTGTCTTTTATGTACAATGACAATTTCGTCTGTATGTTCCCCCAGTGTCTTATTTTTTTCACTTTATCTTCAAAGACGCTTTAAGTTACAGAAAAGTCACATAGAAAATATAGGGGATTCCCATATCGCTAACCCTCTCCTCCTCTCCCCTTCTCCCCTATGTTGATCCATTTAAAGTAAAATTTTTTATACGGTGAGAAGTAGGAGGTTCAATTTCATTCTTTTGCATGATTATATCCAGTTTTCCCTGTACCATTTGTTGAAGAAACTATTCTTTCCCGATTGAGTAGACTTCGACCCTTTGTTGAAAATCAGTTGACCATTGATGTGTGGGTTTATTTCTCAATTCCCAATTCTATACTCCTAGCTTTCAGTACTCAGCTCACATGCTATCTCTTTTGCGAAGCTATTCTCAGTATACTCAGCTCACATGCTATCTCTTTTGCGAAGCTATTCTAGATGAAATCTATATCACAGTCTTTGATGCTTTCATGGTACTTTCCTTTACTGTGTTTTTTTTTTTTTTTTTTTGGAATTAAATATCATTCCAATGTAGTCATTTGTTGTAAAGGTCTATTTTTATTTGGGGGCAGTATAGCATAGTGGTTAAGAGTTCTGCAGCTCACTGATGCAGAACAACTTCAAGTGGCTTAATAAATGGGAAATTGGAATCTCCAAAAGAGAGGGGATATAGGGCAGGGCAAAATGTTTGTAGAAATAATGGCCAAAATTTTTCATCAAATTCAGTAAGAAAACTAACAAACCTGTAAACTGGCATATACAAGAAGGTAAAACAAACAAACAAACCTCTAAACACAAGGAATGTAAAGTAAATTACCCCAAGGCAAATCATAATCAAAATGTTTAAAATCAGTGATAAAATGAAAATCTGGAAAGCAGCTAGGGAGGGGAAGGAAACACATAAACTACAGAGAATGAAGTAAAGAACGATAGTGGCAGTAAGAAAACAAATAATCTAATATAAAAATGGGCAAAAGCTATGAATGGACACCACACCAAAGGAGATATAAAGATACAAAATAAACATATGAAAAAGTGCTCAACATCATATGTCATTAGGGAATTGCAGTTTAAAACAAAAGTGAGATATCACTACATACCTATTAGAATGAATAGAACCCAAAACACTGACATTCCCAAATGCTGGTGGGATACAAAGTAACAGGAACTCCTATTTATTGCTGTCGAGAGTGCAAATTGGTATGGCCACTTTGGAAGACTGGCACTTTCTTACAAAGCTAAATATAGTCTTACTAATTGATCCAGTAATTGTGCTCCTGGTATTCACCCAAATGAGTTAAAATCTTATGTCCACACAAACGTCAGCACATGATGTTTACAACAGATTTATTCATCATTGTTGAAAGCTGGGAGCAACCAAGATGTCCTTCAGAAGGTGAATGGATAAACAAACTGTAGTACATCAATTGAATAGAATATTATTCAGTGACAAAAAGAAATGAACTATCAAGCCGTGAAAAGATTTACATTGGTAAATCTTTTGTATGATACAATCTTTTATATGATACATTTGTATGATTTCAGCTATATGACATTCTGTGAAAGGCAAATATATAGAGACAGTTAAAAGATCAGTGGTTACCAGAGGTTCAGGGGTAGAGAGAGAGGATTTTTAGGGCAATAAAACTATTCTGTATGATACTGGAATGGTTTATACATAATATTATGTATTTGTCAAAACCCGTAGAACTGTATAACACAAAGAGTGAACCCTAATGTACAGTATAGACTTTAGTTAATAATAGTATATCAATATTGGCTCATCAGTTTTAACAAATGTACCACACTAATGCAAGATGTTAATAATAGGGGAATTGTGCATAGGGGAAGAGGGAATATATGGGAACTCTCTGTACTCTCTGCTTAATTTTCTATACATCAAAAAGTGCTTTAATAGTCTATGAATTTAATTTAAAAAGGGAGGGTTAGCAACTGTATCAAATGCTGTTTATAGGGTAAGTTGAAGACCAAAAATTGTCTGTTGAATTTTGGTTAAATGGAGGTTGTTTATAATCATTGTATGAGTGAATGCACTGGGTTTATGGGGGTAAATTCTGGTTAGAATGAGCTCAAGTAAGAATAGGAAAAATGGCAGCAAGTATTTGTTTTGATGGAATCATTATAGTAAGGGTTTAATCAGGAAAAAAGAAACGACGTATTTCAACAGACGAGATTTAATTTAGGCAACTGGTTACACAAGTATTAGAAGCTGAAAGAGGAAAAACAACAACAACAACAAAAAAAAACCCAAAATATTTAAGTTTTTCAAGAAGTTTTGTAATAAATTGGAGAAAGGAAATGTAGCAATAGTGGAAGGAGATATGAGGTTAAAGATTTTTTTCTTTGCATGTCTCTCTTTTTTACTTTGTCAGTCTAGTTAAGGGTTTGACAATTTTGTTGATCTTCTTGAAGAATCAACTTTTGCTTTTGTTGATTCTATTGTTTTTTTTTTTTTTTTCCCTCAATTTCATTTGCTTCTTTTCTAATCCTTGTTATTTCTTTTCTTCTACTTGCTTTGGGATTAATATGCTCTTCTTTTTCTAGTTCTTTCTGGTGTGTAGTTAGGTGTTTGATTTTGGCTTTCTTCTTTTTTTAATGTAAGACTAGAGGGCTATAAATTTCCCTCTCAGCACTTCCTTTTCTGCATTCCATAGGCTTTGATATGTTGTGTTCTCATTTTCATTCATTTCTAGATAGTTACTGATTTCTCTTGCAATTTCTTCTTTAACCCACTAACTATTTAAGAGTATGTTGCTTAATTTCCATATATTTATGAAATTATCCTTTTTATTCCTGTTATTCACTTCCAGCATCATTCTATTATGATCAGAGAAAGTGCTTTGTATAATTTTAATCTTTTAAAATTTATTGAGACCTATTTTTTGACCCAACATGTGGTCTGTCCTGGAGAAAGATCCATGAGAACTTGAGAAGAATGTATATTCTGCCATTTTGGGGTGCACTGTTCTATATATGTCTTTTAGGTCTAGTTCATTTATCATATTACAGCATGTATACTGGACATTCTTTTATTTCAACAAGAAGGGAATTAGAGAATATGAATATATATAAGGGAAGTTTGGCTGCTTTTTGTATTAGGAAGATGAGGGAGCCCTCTAATTATTGTTTTTTTTTCTCAGGTAATAACAATACACCATAATCAGCTAAAAGTTAAGTAGAGAAAGAGGAGATGGAGGTTTGGGAAGAGAAGCAAAGGTATGTAATTATTATTTTTTAGGTAATGAGAGCTCAAAAAGTAGTGGTATTCAGTGGTGTATATAAAAGGTCAAGATAGTGGAAGTGGTCCTTCCTGGGTGCAGGCAATTTAGCATGAATTTTCAGTAGTAAATTTAAAATAAACCAATTAAAAGTTAGCCTGTTTTAACAGTGTAAGGGGATAAGGGATTGGTGGTGAGGTAATATATGGGAATCCTGTATGGTATGCATGATTGTTTTGTTAACACACAACTTTTCAAACAAGAAAAGAAACTTAAAAAAAATTAGCTTGTTTTTCACTGTTATCATGTGTAGCAATTCTAAACAATGCCAGTTATTAAATCCCATTCCCCCCCAATCTTTTATTGGTCTAAGTTCTAATTCAAGCAATTGCTATGGTTACTCTTGAGTTTTAAAGTACATATGCACTTCAACTTGGAACATAAAATGTGCTAAATATATTTATTCTTTCATAAATATTATATTCTATAAGGAAATTATTTTGGAGATCTGTATTAGCCCTTGAGCCTCGACACCCACAAACTTGGCTGTATGGGTTCCTTGTAGGAGTAATTTCAAGTGGTTCAGAATCATTTGAGCTTGCTTTGGGCAAGTTTGCATCTGTATATATTCCTTTGTTTAAACCGATTAGAAATGCACGATGATAGCTTGGTGATTATAAAGACAACCGAATTTGAATTATTTCAGTTCTGTCATTCTATGTGAACACCTGGAGTTTTTATTTGTGGAGTTTTAAAATTTATAACTGTAAAACAGAGTTGGAGTTTTAAAATTTACAACAGTGAAACAGAGTTGTAAGTGTAAGTTATATTTTTGTTCAGAGAGTGCAGATTTACGTATGATTTTTATTGAAAAACATTTTTTTTTTATATAGAGGAAAAAAGGATGGTAAAGCACAGCTTATGCTTGGTATAAAATATGCATGTACAATATTGATGGCCATACATTTTCAGTGAGATCAGCTAGCATTTGTGTGTTTTTTCCCAACCATATTCAGCTGCAGAGTCACAAGCAAACTTTTCCCCATCAGGGACAGTGCCAGATAGTGGTTTTGGGTAAAGGACAACACAGAAGAGGGTAGAGCAGAATATGAAATGTCAGTTAATAAACATACATGAGTCACTTTGAGGATTTAAAGGAAGTAGGGATCAAGCTTCTATATAATGGAGGTGGGAGAAACGAGCAAATAAAATGTAATTTACTACTATTAATATAGTCTTACTTGTACCCAAAGGCTGATTGATCTTGACTGGAAATTTTGGGTTGTACTTATTTGTGCCATAACATCTTTATGGGAAAAAATCGACACACATATTGTCTTTTTCTATCTTTGAGTAATTCACAGGGGTATTACTCAAAGGCATGGTTGCATTTTGCTTCAAGCAAAATTGGTAACCTGTATTCCAAAATCAACTTAGGGATTTCCTTTGTAAAACATTTCTTTTGTGCATTTAAATTGTGATTTTATTTAAAAATTTGATTTACATTTTTAAGGAAAAATATACAATAAATATTTTTTCTTATCTACTATATGCTAACAAAATATCCATGGTATAAAATCCAGGAATACATAGTTAAGGAATAAGAGACAATTATGAATCTCAGTTTAAAAACTCAGATATATGAGAAGTATACTCTTATTTTTTATGACTCTACTTAATATTCAATATGGATAATTGAATATTATCTCAATTATCAAAAATTTAATCCTCAGGCTCTTTTGTATTTCCTGCCTTTTACCACCAAATTAGACCCAAAATTGTGTGTCATATACTGGGGGCTGGAGGTTGGGGAGGGAGTGGGAAGGATGTAATTACCTCATTACAGAGGTTACAGCTGATATATCATGGTTCTGTTTAACATGTCAGCTCTGATTTCATGCCTTTCTGCTAATATAATGCAATGGAATCTTTATGAAAGGCTGACCATGTTCCTGTGAGCCCAGAAGTATCATATTGGCAGAATCTTTTGTGGCCTTTGCCATGTTACTCGAGAGCTTGGTTCAGAACCCTCTCCCCCAGCCTAGGGAAATCTATTTTTATATTTGGTGTTGGTGGTAGTTAAGGGATAAAGAGTATCCTCTTTATGTGTTTTTACACAAAACCTATTGTTTATACCTTGTATTTGACTTTGATTGCTGCTTTGACAAATGACCACAATTTAGTGGCTTGAAATAACACTTTCATTATCTTATAGTTTTGGAGATCAGAAATATGGAATGGATTTCTCTAGGCTAAAATCATGGTGTCACTAGGCCTGTGTTCCTTCTGAGGGCTCTAGAGGAGAATCGGATTTCTGGCCTTTTCCAGCTTCTAGAGGCTGCCTGCATTCTTTGACTTGTGACCCCCCAGGCAGCAAATGCATCTCTCCAAACTCTGCTTCTGTGCTCACGTCGCCTTCTCTGACTTTTACCCTCTTGCCTCTCTCTTTTACCTATAAGGACCCTTGTGATTACATTGAACCCATTCAGATAATCCAGGATTTTCTTCCCATTTCAAGATCCTTAACCTAAATACATCTGAAAAATCCTTTTTGCCTTGTAAGGTAACATTTTTACAGGTTCTGGGGATTAGGATGTGGACATCTTTGGGGGCCCATTATTCTTTCTATGACATAACTCAAAATCTCTGATCTCTCTAAAGCTAAGGCTTTTGGAACCTAAAAATCAGAGAGAAAAATCAGGGTTTTTCTATTTTCTATCACATGCCATTGTTCTTGAATCCAATTCTCTGCTTAAATGAGAGGAAGCAAAAAAGGAAATACTGGGCAGGGAAAAACATCCAACAACCATAAGTTAGTACTGAAAAAATATTTTATCATATATGATATTAATACTAAAAAAACCCGATTAAGTGGAAATGTTCAGTGGAAGCATAAAAATTATAAAAAAGTATCCTGTTATATGAAGGGGACACTTTCTGTTCTTTTTCTCCACTGAAGAAGATATGAGTTTTATACAACTAATACAGGTTAAATAAGGGGCTACTCACTTAAAAAACAGCACTCAAAGTGGGATGAGGTAAGGTCATGGGGTTTCCTTCTTGGAACGTTGGAAAGCATCTATTTCACTATTTGAACAGGAATCTCATGCGGAAGAGGATGATAGAATAGCTTTTATATTTGTGATTTATGTACTATTGCTAACATTTTGCATGGCAGGAATTTCAGTTAGAAAAGCAGGTTTAGTTTGTCATGACAAGCTAAACCACTGAAAACATTACCATTGTTTTGAGTCTCTTTTTATATCTGAGTTAGAAAATTTCAATGTTAAGATAGTTTAGGAATCTAAACTAAGTGATGATAAATTATAAACCCCATATATAGCTGAACCAACCAACCAAAAAAAAAAAAAAAACAAAACCAGAAATAAAACTTTTTCCTTTTTTTTTTTTTTTTTTACAGTTTTTAGCTGATGTTCATGAAGAGCAATGTCCTTAGGACAGTGCCGTTAATTAAAGAAAATCCTATCTAAGAAGGTGCATTTCTTTATGAGTTGTGTCACACCATCCTTTGGGCCCTCTGCTGGAAAAGTAGAATTAAGTCTTATATAATGCCTTTTTAATTGTATCCTCTAGTACTATAGATGTAGGACAATACTGTATCATACCTCTGTAAATGTAAAATTGTACCTGCTTCATGATACATAGTAGTGACTTTACTATATCAGACCTGTTTTTAGTGATGTTATTCTAGAATGTTTTCCTTCCAGCTGATGATTGAGAGGCTAATAAAAAATGGTGCCACATACTGTAACAGTAACAGAAGAAAACAAAACAAACCAAAACAGAAAACAAAAGAACTCCAAAAGAACAAACTTTTTTCCAGCTTTTATTTATATAGCATTTCCAACTAAAACTGTGCTGTGCTTTGTGACCCTTGGGGAATATAAGGCCCTTAAATTCCCTAGAATAGCACTTCCAACCATTGGTTTACCAGCAAACAAGAGATAAAAAAATCCTTCCTTGAAAGATTTTCTAGTCTATTGCCTCTGTCATTGTTTGTGTGCTCTTTCCTAATATTTAATTTATTTAGATTCATTAATTTTGAAAAGTAATAATTTCTCACTGCTGTTGGATACTTAATACTTAAATCTGTCAAAATGAAAATTGACATTATGGAAAACTCAATCTATAATTTTACCTTGTACTTTACACAAGAATAAATTCTAGATGAATTGAAGAGTTAAATGTAAAAAAAAATGCAACCATAAAAAACACTAAAGAAAATATGGGTTAATATATATATCAGGTAGAGGAAGGATTTTCTGAGATAAATGATATGAAAGAAATCACAAAAATGATGGTTTAAGTTCTGTCCACAGATTTGCACACAATTTTAGATCATTAAAGCACTGTAAATAAAATGCAAATTACAAATCCAGAAAAATATTTGCAATGAATATGTTATATTGTGTGTGTTGATCAATTATGCTAGGGATTTAGCAATATTTTGAACATTTTCAAAAAACCAAGTTTTGCCTTTATTTTTCCTATTGTTTATTTTGTATTTCTGCACCCATCTTTATTATCCCTTTTTTCTATTATCTTTAATTTGCTTATCTTTTTTCTAGCTTCTTATGGAAGAAACTTAGAACATTGATTTTTTTAAAGCTTTCTTCTTTTCTAATACAGACATTTAAAGGCATTACTTTTTCTCTAAGCAATGCTTTAGATTAATTCTACAAATTTTGATGTTTTTTAGAATTATCATTTAGTTCTAAATAGTCTTCTAATTTTCCTTGTGATTTCTTCTTTGGCCCCTGAATTACTGAAAAATATATTTATTTACAAAATAATTGTTTTTTTTTCCCTAGATATCTTTTGTTATTGCTCTCCAGTTTAATATCTTTGTGGACAAAAGGAATACTCCCATGATTTCATTCTTTTAACATTTATGGGGACGTTTTATGGCCTAGATATATGGTCTATCTTTTTTTTTTTCTTCTTTTTTTTAAGTATTAAATTTAAAGCTTTAGGTTATATAAATGTTACATTGAAAATATAGGGGATTCCAATATACCTCATCCTTTCCCCCTCCCACACTTTTCCCCATTAATAACATCTTTTATTAGTGTGGTACATCTGTTACAATTGATGAACACATATTGAAGTATTGCTACTAACCAATGGTCCACATTATGGTTTACACTTTGCATGGCATAAATTTTATAGGTTTTGACAAAATGTATAATGGCCTGTATCCATCATTGCAATGTCATGCAGAACAATTCCAATAGCCCCAAAATGTCCCATATTACACCTATTCTTTCCTCTCCCTCCCCTCAGAACCTCTTGTGACCACTGCCTTTTTATCAATGTTACAAGTTCCTCCATTACTAGAATAATAATAAGCCTACTTTAGTCGGTAGTTGCATTCCCCCTTATGTTTGTTTGTTCCTCAATCTTGAGGATTTTGGGATGGTGATGCCCACTCTGCTTCCAACTGAGAGAGGGCTTAGATCCCATGGGATGCAACTGTCTTGCTTGCAGTTGTAGATACTCTCTGTTTTGGGAGATGGGTGTTGCCCATCATCATCCTTTTGTTAGTTGTCCTTTGTAAGTCTGAAGAACTGGAGGGTTGATGTTGGCTACAACTTTGTTGAGATTTAGGACTCAACCAACATATGAACAGCTGGAAGATTTGAGGCTCTGGGACACATATTTAATGGGTATAGTGCTAATTATAGGTTCAAATAAAAAAAGCATAAGAGCCATGTATAAGAAAATTATAAATGAGTCTAACTCCAATACATTGGAAGAATAGGTTATCATTTATTACAAGGTAAGGCCCATTGACAGGATTCCTGGGATTGTCTGCCCTGCCTATAATGTCCAGATGTCTCTAGAGCCCTCAGAGACAGGAGCTCCACAGCTTGCACCACTGTTTACTGTGGCAGTCAATGATATCCTGCTGAGACATGCATAAGTGTAACCTCTGGAATGACCTCCTCACTCGCTTTGAAATCTCTTAGCCATAAAAACTCTTTTGTGTTTAATATTTCCCCCTTTTGGTCAAGGTCTTTTTCCAAATGCATCACTGGTTGATCTTGGTAATAATCCCTCAGTGCCAGGGAGACTTATCCCTGGGAGTCATGTCCCACACAAGTGGGGGAAGGTAATTAGATTATATGCTGAGTTTGGTTTATAGAGAGGCCACATTTGATCAACAAGAAAGCTTTCAGGAGGTTACTCGTAGGCAACATGTAATACTAGCCTAAGTTTCAATTTCACAAGAATGAGCTTCATAGGTATAAGCATCAATATCAAGGGCCTGGCATATTGGTCTGTCCTTCTTTGCTAGGTATTGACCATGTACTCTAGGGATTCTTGACACTCTATTAGAGAATGTAGCAGGACTCCCCAGGATGAGAATTCAATGTTCTGTCAGTTATTATCTGGGTTTCCACCCACTGAGACAATACCCCATGACCACTTAAACACGTTCATGTTCCATAGAGGCATGCCCCAGGTGCACCCTTCCCCACACATCCTCCTACTATATATGATCTATTTTGAATTTCCTATGTTCACTGAAAATAAAGAAGATTATGTATTTTTTTTTATTATAGGGCTCTATAAATTTGGTTGATAGTGTTGTTGAGATCTTCTATATCCCTACTGATTTTTTGTCCAATTATTCTACCAATTGCAGAAATGGAATATTGAAACCTTTAACTATGATTGTGGCTTATTTCCCTCTTTAGTTCTGCTGGCTTTAGTTCATGTGTTTTGAAATTCTGTTATTAGTTGCATAAACACTTAAGATTGTTTTGTCATCCTGAAAAATTACCCTTTTTGATAAAAAAATATTGCCTTTATCTCTGAAAATATTTCTTCCTTGAACTCTATCCTTTCAGTTATTTATATACTCCCTTCAACTTTCTTATGCTTAAGTATCTTAAATTGTATATATGATATATCGTTTTTCATCCTTTTACTTCGAACCACCTGGTTCTTTTTATTTAAACTACATCTCTTATAGAGAGCATATAGTTTGTTCTTGCTTTTTAAATACAACCTAGCAATCTCAGCATTTAATTGACATTTATAACCTAATAACAGTTAACGCAATTATTTTTATTTTGTTCTTTTTTAAAAAAATTATTTTCATGGGTGAGAATCTTCATCTGCTCATTTAGTATGACCATATTTTCCTTTCCTTTCCTTCTTTACAATAGCTGCCAGTTTTCTTGACTGCTAATTCTAACATCTGTATCATATGTGGGACAGTTTCTTTGGACTGTTTTTTTCCTTATATCATGTACTGCACTTCCCATTTCTTTCAGTATCTAGTAATACTTGATTGTGTATTGTACAAGTCGATTATGCATTGTTGCAAGTATAGGTTTTGTTTTCATCTTTAAAATGTATTTCTTTTTGTTTTGGGTGTCAGTTTAATTTTGAAATTATCCTTGGTCCAATCAGATATTTTTTCCTTTATTCAGGTGAGAGGGTAAATTTTTTTTAAATTTAGTCTTATCATATGCCTCTTACTCTAGGGCATAATTTTTACTCCTAAGTAGTGACCTTTCTGTGATGTCAACTGAACGTTTGAGGTGTTTGGTGTTATCTTTCCACACTGGCTCGACTGGCACTCCACCATCTCCAGAACTGTACAACTTTTCTTATAATTATTACACTTTTAGCCACAAAGCAGGCAATCTCTGCCAGGCAAGGCACAGTTGGACACTGGGTATGTACAGGATAGTGGCTACTTTTTGGAAGGAGAGAATTGCTATTGGAACAGAGGACATGGAAGGCCTTCTGGGTGATTAGCAAAGATCTATTTCTTTTTTTTTTTTTTTTTTAACTTTATTTTGTACATTTAATAATTGAAAACATAAACAATTAAAAACGAAAAAGTAAACACAGATGAATAAATATATACATTTCTCAATTAAATGTAATGGATACACGTAAATTTTTTTTTTTTTTGAATCAAACAATATATTACACAATATATTTGGTTCATAGTAATGCATTCATACAGTATTTGTCCTTTTGTGTCTGGCTTGCTTCACTCAACATAATGGATCAAAGATCTAAATATAAAAGCCAGGACCATAAAACTACTAGAAGAAAATGTAGGGAAACATCTTCAAGACCTTGTAGTAGGTGGTGGTTTCTTGGACCTCACACCCAAAGCACGTGCAACAAAAGAAAAAGTAGATAAATGGGACCTCCTCAAAATTAAACACTTTTGCACCTCATAGGACTTTGTCAGAAGGGTGAAAAGGCAGCCAACTCAATGGGGAAAAATATTTGGAAATCACATATTTATTTTTAAAAGATTTATTTTTCATTTATTTATTTATCCCCTCTCCCCATTGTTTGAGCTCACTGTCTGCTCTCTTTGTCCATTCTCTGTGTGCTTGTCTTCTCTTTAGAAGGCACTGGGAACCTAATCTGGGACCTCCCATGTGGGAAAGCGGTGCTCAGTCGCTTGCACCACCTCAGCTCCTTGCTTTGTTGTGTTTCTCATTGTGTTTTCTCTTTGTGTCTCCTTGTTGCATCATCTTGTTTTTTCAGCTCACTGTCATGCCAGCTTGCTGTCTTGCTTGTCTTCTCCAGGAGGCATCAGGAACCAAACCTGGGACCTCCCATGTGGTAGGTGGGAGCTCAGTTGCTTGAGCCACATCCGCTTCCCAAAGATCTATTTCTTGGTCTGGATTATAGTTACAAGAATGTTTGCCTTATGATAATTTGTTAGGTAGTACTTTTGTTTCATGTGATTTTTTGCATAACTATTTTATTTTGAAATTAGAAGGTTTAAAAAACCTCTAAGTGCCACTAAAAGAAAAAATGGCATATAGATATATGAAAAGGACAGAAAGATTAACTTTAATGTTAATGTAAGAAGTACAAGTTGGAACAATGAGGTTGTTTTTGACTTATTATGTTAAATTGGTAACTATTTTAAGAAAAATAATATGCTGATTTGATTGCTGTTAGATGCTTATAATATGCTGGTAAAATTACAAATTAATAAACTATTAAGGCAAAAATATCTGTTGTTGGGGATTGAATCATGTACCCCACAAAAGACATATTCATGTTTCTGTGCTTATCCCATTTGTAAAAAGGCCATTGGAAGATATTATTAGTTAATGTGTGGCCAAACTGAATGTAGGCAGGCCTTAATCCAATATGACTGAAGTCCTTATGAGCAAAGAAAATTGGATACTGAAGTGGAAGCCAGTATTTAGCAGAACCCAAGAAACAGACACAAGTAGAGACAGAGTTACTCACATATGATGGAGGATTGCTGAAATGCTACAGACTCCAGAAGAAGCAAGCCCTGCCAATAACTTGATGCTGGACTCCTAGCCCCTGAAATCATGAGACAATAAACTCCTGTTTTCAAAGACAACCAGCTTGTTGTATTTGTCTTAGCAGCACTGGCAAACCATACATGTAAACCACACAGAGGCCTAATAATTTCATTTCTATGAAAGAAATTATGGCAATATTGGGGAAATTTATGATAAAATGTGATTATTGCAGCATTATTTATATTCAAAGACATCAAAACAGCATCTTTGTCCAACAATCAGAAAATGGTTTAATAAATTATGATAAACCAATGTGATTAAACCTTATGTAGTTTTTCAAACCATCCTTCTCAAAAAAATTTAAAGATAAGGGAACAAACTTAAAAATCAGTATATAAAACTCTATATAGGGTGTTTTAGTTTCCTAAGCTGCTTAAAAAAATACCATAAAATGATTTGGCTTATACAATGGGACTTTATTTGCTTACAGTTAAAGTCTGGGAAAATGTCCAAATCAAGGCATAATCAAGGCAATGCTTTCTTTCCAAAGACCAGCTGCTGGTGATCCTTGACTCCTCTGCCACATGGCAAGGCACATGGCAGTGTCTGCTGGTCTCTCTCTTCTTTCTGGGTTTCTGTTGCTTTCAGCTTATTTGGCTTTCCCTCCTCCCCACCCCCTTCATTTCATTTGTAAAGGACTCCAGTATAGGATTAAGACCCACCTGGAAGGAGGTAGGCCACACTGTAACCTCATCAAAAGAGCCTACTTAAAATGGGTTCAAACCCACAGAAATGGATTAGATTTAAGAATATGTTTTTCTGGGGTATATATAGCTTCAAACCACTGCTAACTATGTAAAATTATGTATAAAAGCTAGAAGGAAATTTAACATAAGATTAATTAATAGTAGTTATCTCTATTTTGAGAGGTTATGGATGCTATTTATGTTTTTCTTTACATTTTTCCTTTTTACCCCAAGTTTTCTAATGGGAGCTGTTGTTTTCATTTTGGTCACTTAATTGAGTTAAAGAAAGATTACAATAAAATGAACATATATTTATAAAAGGAAAAAGTCCAGATTGAGAGTGCTGTCACATGAGCCAAGGTAACTACACTTTATTCTGGTTTTAGAACTTATAAATGCTTCTGGGGTTTAAAGCAATGAAGACAAGAATATACCATTTTCCTGTTGTTTTTTTTTCCCAAAACTTGAATGTTATTTCTGATTCTTCAACATGAATCATCCTGAAGGTCTTTTTTGTAATTATTTCTTCTTTCCTTTGAGTCATCTAGTTCAAGTTCTTTTTTTTTTTTTCTTTTTTTTTCATTTATGTTCAAATCTCTGTTTTATTTCTTTCTTTCTTTTTTTTTTTATATCACCTGGTGAGGAGACAACGATGGGCAATGGCCATCCCAGGGAATGGAGAGGGCCTGCATCTGCAGGCAGGATCATCCCACCCACCATATCCATGGGATATAAGCCCTCTCTCACTTGGAGTTGGAGTGGACATCACCATCCCAGTCCCCTCTGGATTGGGGGAAGAACTATGGACTAGAGTGGACTTGATGGTATTCTCTTGTTCACATACGGTGATTCTAGCAATGCAAGAAATTATAACAATGAGGTGGAGCCAGTGGCCACTTGACACTTTTTGGGTAGGTAGGGGATGAGCAGTTGAAATACAGGGGCTTCTTTGGGAGTTGGAGGTTGTCCTGAGTACTGTTGTGGCAACGGATGTAGGCCATTTTAAATCAGCACACACCACTCAGAACTGTGTGGGAGAGAGTGTGGTCTACAGTGTGAACTGTAGTCTATGGTTGGTGGCAAGGCTCCAGGATGTGTAAGTTCATTGAGGGTAGTTCAAGTTATAAACTGGGCAGGAACAAGTACATTTCTTTAGGAGAGAGAGACAAGGGTGGGGATGAAATTTTCTTTAATGATCCTTGATCTTACATTAATGAATACTAGCTGTGAGTGATAATTAATTAATTTCTTCTGTTAGTTCTAGGTCAATAGCTCTGAAGTTTGGCAAACCTATTTTATATAATCCAACTATAATAACTAGATAAGTTTGGGGGCAACTTGCTAGCTCATAACTCTTTCTCTGATCATTTTACCCTATATGGATAAGCCCCCAGATATCATTCATACATGTGTGCATTCATTCATTCATTCATCCATTCATAAGACAAATAATTATTAAATAAATATTAAATATGCCTTTTATGCCTGGCACAATCCAAGGCATTTGGCATATAGCTGTGAACAGGGTAAGCAAGATTACTGCTTCATAGAACTTACTCTTTGGTGGCAAATGAATAAACAAATAAATAAACATGATAATTTTAATTAGTGATGAGTACAAAGAAGGCTTCTTCCCTTACAGCTGAGGATATTGCTATAGAGATTGCCTGGGGGTACGTAGGTTGTTTTAAATATATTTACGGCTGTCAGTGGGCCAGAGATGGGCACATAATGCAATGAGTTATTTGGATTCTCCAAGAATTTCAAATGATAGACACAACCGAGAAGTTGGGAGCATATTTATATTCCAAGACAACTGCATCTCCTGAATATTCCCCCCTTTCAGATTGTGACATAGTAAATAAGAATAGAAATATCAGAAGTAGAGCAAATATACAATAGGTTCCTGTATGATCCCTGTGTAGTTGAAGCAGAAAGTTTCTATACTTTAGTTTAATATTGAGTAATGTGAAACAGTGAAGGTAATATCAGCTCTGATACACAGCACTTACCAGTTTTATGTGAACTGGTCTGGCCTTAGGGTAATATGTACATAACCAAAATGTCATATTAGTCCATGGAATAGAAGCAGCATGTTAAGGATGGCTGAGCAAAAAGAGAAAAAGTCTGTCTCCCAGGCACCATGGAGCCATAACAGTCAAACTGTTTCACTCAGACTGTTACATGATTGAAAAATTAACTTTAATCTGTTTAAGCCACTGTTATTTTGGCCTTTGTTACAACAATCAAGCCATATCCTGACTGATAAAAGTTTTCTCTTGCCAAGTATTCCCTTTCCTTTCTTTTCATCTTGCTGGTGTCTACTCATCTCTTAGGCCTCAGCTTAAATACCGATTCTAAGGAAATATTCTCTGACTCTCCAAACTATTTGATTTTTTTTTTTTCTAGGACACTGAACTATTTTGTAGACCTCATTACACTTGTAATTTTTCTCCCTGACAATTTACAAGATATTTGGGGAGGAACACAAGTGGAGAAAAAATGAGCTCAGCTTATAATAAGGAGCTGAGACTAGCTAACACAACAGCTTGAAGCAAAGCCTCCCAGTTAAAATGGGCCTGGATTAGCTGACCTGCAGCTGACATGCAGATGCATTCATGAGAATAAATAATTTTTGTTTTAAGCCACTGAGTTTTGAGATGGTTTATTTTGAAGCAAAGGCTAACCGACATAGGTTGATAGCCTAATTTTCTCATGAAATTTTCAGCTGAAGATCTAGGAATTGAACCATGGGCTATGGAGCAGCAGCAATTATTTCCAATACTTGCTGGTTTGTCAGTGAGAGGTCTTGGGTATATAGTCCAGCTGCTACATGGGTTTAAGGAGATGGTTGAGAATCCTACAGATAATTGAGTTTTCAGTCTGAACGGCAGGAAGAGCTAAGACAGGATAAATACTGGAGTCTGACCACCATTAACACACAGGTATTGAGGTACCAAATGCCAACTTTCTGCTGCATTTGTTGCTGCCTAAATTCAATCATAGGATACCCAGTCATGCAGTATCATAATTTAACCTTTGCCAATATTTTAAGAAATTTTGGGTTACCAACATTTATTGAGCACCAGTTATATATTAGGCACTCTGCCAAGCACACAGAAATTAATGTCACAATTGCACTCTTTGAGGAGATCCCCAGGAGGGAACAAGACCTGTAAACAGATTGTTACATTATGATATGATAAATATTACAAAAGAGCAAAGAGGGTAGTAGGGATTCACACAAAAAAGAGGAAAGGGTTGTGAATGTATGTGGAGGGGTTGGAAAATATTTCACTTTGAAAATAACTTTGGAGTTTAGGTTGGGTGGACTTTCAAGGCCCAGAAAAGAGTTAGTATGACTGGATGTGTTTGGTGGTTGTGGTGGGGAGCAGTGGTAGATCCCCTTTATGCCAATATCCATCTCTAACCTGCTGTAAGTATGGCTAATTAAGGGCCCAAGGTGCCAACTAGCCCTTAGCAAATGACTGACTGGAGCAAACAACTGGCTCCCTTGTCTTTAGGTGGTAGCAACTCCATGGAGAAATTCAAGCCCCAGAGCTACCTGTGGGGCTCAGCAGAAACTAGTCTTCATCTGAGATGCCCTCCTAGCTTAGCTTTCCTCGTTTGCGCTATCCTGCTTCTCTCAGTTCCCGTCTCTTAAGAACTCTCCCCAATAAATTATTTATATTAGAATTTATTATTAAATTGATACGGCTCTATTTTTAGAGAACTCAGCCGGATAGGACCTTTTCTTTTTGGCTTTTGTCCAAGGCATTTTGTGGACACCTTGAATTCTTGGCCTCTCTGGGGAAACAGTTTTTGAACCCAAATCAGAGACAATCTGTTTTCTGCCTGGTCACAGCCTGATGCATTCCAACTTGAAGCTTTAATGAGAGGAAGGATGGAGGCAAGAAGGACCTGGGAGAAAAAAATCCAGCAACGAAAGGTTTTTAAGATTCATAATACAAAATATATCTATTTAAAAAGTTTCTGAAGTCATTTAACTGAATGGAAATGTTGAGTGGAATCATAAAAATTTTGGTTAAGTGTACTGAGTCATTATATGAAGAAAACAGGAAGTTTTGGGTTATTACAAATTAACACAGGTTAAAAATAGATACTCCCCTTTGGGGACAGTTTTCTAAGCTGGGTTAAAAATCACACATGTGGTTCCTTCCCTGAATGAGTTTTAAATATCTATTTTGCAGTTCATGTATGATTCTTATAGATCATGGAGATAGAAAGTTTGCTGTCATTTTTATTCCATTTTTTTTTTTGTTGTAAAATCATGTGTAGAAGAAATTATAATAAAAGATCAGCTGTAGCTTGTCACTAGGATAAACTACTTAAAAGACAGGCATTGTTCTGAGGCTGCGTCTTTACATACTAAGTTAATTAGAAAATTGAAGCCATGTTGCGACATAGTTCAGATTTCTACATCTTACGTTTGTTTATATTGGCCAATAAATGGCTTAAATGAATAGAACATGTAGTTTTCAAATAAAACTTCTCTATGCTTTGCAAGCCTCTTAGGGAATGTTTGGATCTAATCACCCCTAGAAGAGCAGCCCAACCAATGGTTTGCCATCTTTCTGTGACTTAGCCTCCCAGAGAGATCTTCACATCTTTTGTGTGTGCTCTGGTTTGTGCCGTTCTATTTCCAAGTCTAGCTTAACTAGCAGTAATATTTTTCCACTGCTCATGTACATTCAACATTTTTGTCTTAGCTAAAGGGAAAACTAAAATTGGTGGAATAATATCAAATTCTACTTTCACCAAAAATAAATTGCAGATGTATCAAAGAATTAAATATTAATAATAAAATAATTTTAAAACTCTAGAGAAAACATGGGTGAATATCTCTGGATGGAAAAGGGCATGCTAAAGGAAACGGAAGAAATCACAAAATAATAGGAACTCCACCGAGGGCCCACATGAAACGATGGGCACCAAATCTATAACTTACAGACAAAAAAATGCACATATGTATTAAATATATGAAAGTTTCCAAAATCCTAACTTCTTCTCCAATATAAATCATGCAAATTAAAACAGTGGGATATTATTTTCACCCATAATATTAGAAACTATTTTAAAGTAATAGTGATGAAGTTGTAACGAGAAATTGACTTTTATATACTGTTCATATGGGTACAAACTGATAACTTTATTAAAAAGAAATTTATCATTCACTTAAACCTGACAATTCCAGTGAAGAAAATGATCAGGAACATTTATACAGATTTATATTCTAAGATTGTTGATGATTAGAGTGTCAATTTCAAGTACAGTATCAAAACTGCATTGCTGTCCAATAATCTATATGAGCTATGATTTGACTTATATAAAAAAATGATATGCATAGAAAAAAGTTTAAAGAAAATGCACCAAATAGTTAATGCTCATTATTTCTCCTTTGAGGGATCATGGATAATCTTCTTATTTAAAATATTTTATTCCCTCTGTTTTCTAAACTAAACATGTATTTTTTGTAATCTGAAAAATAATCATGAAATTGAAGACATTTTACACGATAATTTTTAATTAAAATTAAAGATGAATTTGAAAATTAAACCTATTTAAATAATATGATAAGAGTGCTGTTACATAAACTTTATTTTGGGTTTGGAGCTTATAAATACTTCTGGAGTTTGAAGCAATAAAGACAAGAATATGAACACTTTAAAGTCAAACCTGAATGTTATTTCTGATTTCTTCAATCTGGATCACCTGGAAGGTCTTTCTGTGGTTATTCTGTTCCCTCAGAGCCACACAATTCTAATTTTAAAAGTAAAGCAGCAACTAGAACACATCTTTAGGAGATAGGCATGAGTTTGGAGATGAATTCTCTACAGTGATTATTTTTTTCCAAATATATATTTTATTTATTTTTAGAAGACACTTAGATTACATAAAATGTTACATAAAAAATATAAGGGAGGAAGGAGGGGCCAAGATGGCGTTAGTGTAGGAGGGTGCACACTGCAAGCTCCCAGAGCAAGGCGGATTGTGGACGGGGTCCTGCCCAGGGTCTGTGCTGTACACGCATGAAGTGAGAAGCTTGGGACATCTATCTGCACGGATTGGCGGCGTGGACGGAACGGTGGAGATTCGTGAGTTTTGAGGCTGCCAGTGGAGGTTGGCACAGGCGGCTGAGCCCAGCGGTTAGGGAAAAAAATAAATAAAACAGCCATTTGGAGCCGCGGGCGGGGCGAAAAAGTTTTATTTTCTGGGGATCTGGCTGCCTGGCGCCCCTTGGACCTTGTGTGAACAGAGCAAATGAGCTAATCAGCACCCAGTGAACCAGAGGGGGGATTTTGGTCGGGAAACGCAGCTGATTTCCCTAGCCACCCAGGGATAAGATCCAGGCCACTGCGGAGCCAGGAGGAAGGGACACTTCCCAAAAAAGGGAGGGTTCAGTTGGAAGACAGGGAAGGGTATTTTATATTTTTAGACATTGATCTGGCTGCCTGCACCGCCCCATATCTTTGGGGAGCAGATAAGCCGACCTGAAGCACCATTAGGCTGAGAGTAGACGCGAATCTGCACTCAAACTGATTTACTGAGCAGCCAGGTGACGCTGGAGCTCGGCGCCAGAAGGGGCGGAATCCGCCGTCTTTAGCACTCCTCACTGACTAACATCAGAGCTTCAGCTAACCTGGGGAGTCTGGAAAGTGGGACGTGCTTGATTAATTCCCACGGGCCCCGCTAGGGTCCCTTCCGTGAGGGGGTTGGTCTAGAGGAGGAATTATTTTGGGTCCTGTATTTGACTAAAAAAAAAAAAAAAAAAAGTGAGGTCACCTCAACAAATGAAAAATAAATTCTTTTTAATTTAGTTTACTAGCTAAAAGCTGCTTGAGGACCTGCATATAGAACCCTGTGGGGAAATTCATTGATAAACATAAGTAGGTAGGAAGGATCCACGTGGACCCTAGGGGAATCATTGACCCTCCTTAGCTCTGTTTGCTTGCCTGTGTGGATCTTTGGTTTCTCTCTGTTACTTTCTGGTCTATTGCTATTATTCCCGTTTTCCTCCCCCCTTCCTTTTTCCTTCTATTTTTTTTT
>JAKSZT010053768.1:4459480-4550563 GCA_026826555.1 Tolypeutes matacus
ATGGATTATAGTTTACATTGTAGTTTATTCTCTCTCACTCAATTCTGCAGATTATGGCAGGATATATAATGACCTGTATCTGTCGTTACAATGTCATTCAGGACAATTCCAAGTCCCGAAAATGCCCCCATATTACACCTCTTTTTCCCTCTCCCTGCCTTCAGCACCTCCAGTGGCCACTGTCTCCACATCAATGATATAATTTCTTCCATTGCTAGAATCACAATAAGTCTATAGTAGAATACCAGTAAGTCCTCTCTAATCCTTATTTTATTCCCCAATCCTGAGGATTCTGGATGGTGATGCCCACTTCACCTCTAATTGAGAGGGGGTTTTGATCCCATATGGCTGATGGATAGGACTCTCTTGCTTGCAGTAGAAGAGTCTCTGGGTTCTTTGTTGTGGTGGTTGTCCAGCCTCACCTCCCTGTTAGTTTTTCTGGGTTAGTACAATGAACTGGAGAGTAGAGTTGCAACTCTGGTAGGCTTAGGGCCCAGCTGGTACATGGACAGCCTATAGATTCAAGTCTCTTGGACATACACCTACCAACTCCAGCACTAACTATAGGTTCAAATAAAAGGGAGAGAAGAAGTATGTGTAGAGAAGTCACTACTGAGTCCAACTTTGTTACTCTCAGGAGCACAAACTCCAAATAGGGCCCACTGGCAATGCACCAAACTCTGGAGCTATCTGCCATGACTGTAGGACTTGGGTGTCTCCAGAACCCTCAGGAGCCCCACTATTTGGAGTAGTATCTACTTTGGCAGTCTATATGATCTTGCTCAGACATACATAAGTACTGCCCCTTTGATGACCTCCCAATTCACTTTGAGGTCTCTTAGCCATATAAACTCCTTTGTCTTTATCTTTTACCCCTTTTATTTGAGGTCTTTTTCCAGTTGCATTGCTAGTTGGTGCTTGGTAGTAATTCCTCGGTGCCAGGGAGTTTCATCCCTGGGAGTCATGTACCACACTGGGGGAAGATAATGCATTTATATGCTGAGTTTGGCCTAGAGAGAGGCCACATTTGAGCAATATGGAGGCTCTCAGGAGGTAACTCTTAGCCAGCCTACAACACTAGGCTAAGTTGCAAATTCAGGAGCTAAGGCTCATAAGTATAGTCATCAATATCAAGGGCCCATCAGTAGATCATCCTTCTTCACTAGTCATTGCCCTTATACTTGGGGGATTGTTGCTGTTCCATTAGAGAATGTGGCAGAGCTCCCCAAGATGGGAATTCAATATTCTTTTGGTTATTGTGTTACTCTCTACCCACTGTGGTAATGCCATTTGAACACATTTATATACCTTATATGTATGCCCAGGTGAACTTCCTCCCATTTATCCCCATCACTGACATCCCATACCAATGATCTTCCCCTGCCACAGTTGTAGCCCTTCTGTGATCCAAAACTTCTTCAAAAATCAAGCCAAGAATATCACCAAATACAATTAATAGGAAAATGAAATAATAATGATAGGTTTAAACATAAGAAATAAAGTACATAATAATTTAGAAAAACGAAAACTAAAATAAAATAAAAAAATAAAAAAATTGTATATTAAAAAGGTAATGAAAAATATTTAAAACGTTTTTTTTTTTAACATTTTGCCTTTCATCACTTCTACAGTGATTCTTTTTTTTTTTTTTTTTAAAGATTTTATTTATTTATTCATTTATCCCTCCCTTGCTGCTTGTGCTCGCTGGGTCAGCTAACCACGCCGCGCGGGCGGGCTTGCCTTCACCAGGAGGCCCCGGGAACCGAACCCGGGGCCTCCCATATGGTAAACGGGAGCCCTACTGATTGAGCCACAGCCGCTTCCCTACAGTGATTCTTAATCTCACATGATGGGCTGTTAAAATGGGGACTGTAGCTAATTTATTTACAACTTTAATCTAATGCCCCAAATCATGGAGAACTAAACCACTAAACTCACATGAACCATTGTAGATAGTAACTTTTGGAGTTTCTTCCTTGCCTACAACTTTATCTCTGAGAACTTTCTTAATTAGTGGATTAGGTACAGCATTGGGGGCAGGGCAGGTAATGATAGTGAGGTCCAGGGATGTCTGATGAGCATCTTGGGCAATGCAGGACTCAGGGTTCTGTGGGCTGAGCCAAAGTGTTGCCCACGCCCTAACAGCCTGGGTAGAGGTACCAACCTGCAGCTGGGAGACCTAGGGCATCTTATCTCCATCCTTAGAGCGAAGGGCAGTGATAAATGGGATTTTGAGGATTTACCCAGGGAGTTGGCTAGCTAGTTCCTTTCCGAGATCAATGAAGTTTGGGCTTCCATTGCCCGGTGTAACCTCACTGCCACTGGCTCCTGACTCCTTACAACTGTTCTGGAACCAAGCATACCTGCCCTCAGACCACTCAGACTGATCTTGAGGTTACTGTAACCTCAAGTACACCTCTGTATGGGTGTTTTAGTTTGCCAACGAGCTGCCAATGCAAAATACCAGAAATATGTTTTCTTTTATAAAGGGTATTTATTAATGGGGTAAAAATCCACAGTTCTAAGGCCATGAAAAGTCCAACTCAAGGCACCATAAGAGGTGCTTTCTCACCAAAGTCAGCTACTGATGATCCTGGTGTTGTTGCCATATGGTGAAGCAAGATGGCTGCCAATCTCTGTAGAGGTCTCTACCTTCCCCTCCAGAATCTACCGTCTCTTGGAGCTCAACTTTGAACAACCAGGCATTGGACTTGTCTCTTTCTGGGCCTCTATATCAGTCTCAGCTGTTCAGCTTTCTTCCCAAGTTCAGGTGTAAGCTTCAGGCATATAGCAGGGCTGGTTTCCTCTTGAGCTGCTGTGTGGGCCTCGCCTCTTGGGGGCTTTTGTGCTTAAACAATCATCTCTCTCTCACACACTGCAGAATCAAATATGCATATTTGAAAAAATCAAATATGCCCCTTTTCCTCTGTCTGAGTCTCTCTGTATTTCCATTTATTCAGACCCAGCAAGGGGGCAGAGACTCAACCTAAGTCACGTCTCACTGATGTAGTCCAATCAAAAGCTCTAAATTGATCTTAAGTAATCTAATCAAAGGCCCCTCAACTGAATTTAATGCAATCAAAGGGTATCACAGCCACAGGGATAGATTAGTTTAAAAACATAATCTTTCTCTTTTTGGAACTCATAAAGTAATCTCAAACTGCCACAATGGGGCAGCAAGCTGGTTCTTCTCACCTCAAGGCTTCCTCTGGAAGATGTGATTGAGTGGATTTAGTGTATCCTTCCACTCGGGGCCCTGACTCTCCGAGCTATGTTCTTGTGGCTGCTAGAGAAAGAGGCTCCAAAGGGCACCATAGATGGGCTTTCCAATGGAGAACTTTGGGAAAAATATAAACTAGAAGGGGAGCCATTTGCTCAAGAGGGAAAATCTGCAACTGACCAATTCCCTCCCCATAATCTTCAGATACAAAGCAGTAGTAGGACGAGTCCTGCAGATCTCCCCATGCTCCCTTCAGCCCCAACTAAAGAGTCTGGCCCTGGGAAGGATCTCTTTACCAAGACTTGACTAAGTTGAAAATGTTCTGACTCTGGGTATTCCTGTTTTCAGAACAGATATAAGAAGTAACTTCTTTCCCACTCTTGCTTGTTTGTATATATTTCCACTATTATTTGTTTGCATGCAGGTGTTTGATATGTTTCTATTTTGCAAGAGCCAACAGGCAGCCAGGGGAGATGTTAAATTTGACCAGCCCCTGCTGCTTGACAGGGCACAAATATTGCTCAGTGGCAGAACCCCATCCCCCTGGAATGTAAAAAAGCCCATCATTCAGTCAGTGCAGGTGTCCCTCATCTCTAATGTGAAGCGAGACATGTGAGCAGTTGGCTTCCCTGGGAGACCACCCACAACTGGTCCCTTAAACGTGATGGAAAGTGTATGTGTGGAGCTGCCATCCGTTGACCCTCACCACAGCAATCGGCCTTCCTGGGGAATTGGCCAAGGCAGGATCTTTTCCCCTGCTCTTTTGGATCCTTTGTGCTATGCAATCAATAAAGTAGTCATTTTCGGGAGCATCTGTTGTGCCTGAGCCTGAGTTCCCATGATGAAACATATAGCAACTCTCTCCATAAGTGGGTTATAATTGAGGATTTATCAATAAAGTAAACTTTAGTTGCTAGAGTGGGGTTTGGGGCAAGGCATTTATCATGGAAAAGAAAGCTGCTTAGGACAGAAATTCAGTGTAAGACTTCACTTCTGGAAGGCAATGGAATTTCAGACCAGAGAACTTAGAATTTAGAACCCAAGTCTGGGATAAGTCCTACAAGACATTTCCCATGTCTGTCTCTGCTTGTTCAAGTCTTATCACCCTTTTGATTTATTTCTTACTGTACTTTTCTCAGTTCCTAGGATTCACTGTATTCTTTCTTTTGTCAGGGTTTTCTCACATATTGTTGGTTGTCCCTTAACATCCATTCTCTGCTTTATCCTTTAGTACTAGAACACTAGATTTTTAAGGACACATGACTGTCCAGCTAGCTACTTTATTTCCCAGAGTTCCTTACTGCTGGGAAAAGTCTTGTGACAAGATTCTAGATGATAAGATGTGACATAAAGATGTGATGTGTATATAAAGAGTGGGGAGCATGTCATTCCATTTCTCCTTTTCTTGCTTCTTGCTGGAGACCAAACTTGTAAACTGGAATAGTCATCTGCTTATTACAGTAAGATGGAAGCTGCTTGTTGAATAAGGTAGAACAACAAGAGAGAAGCATGAGTTCCTAATTCCATGAAGCTATCAGAGTAGTCTTAGCTCTCTTCTGCTTCTATTGTTATGTGACTGAGAAGTAAACTTTTATCTTAATATACTGATATTTTGGCCTTTGTTATAGTCAAACCTTATCTTCGGTGATTTTCTATATGCCTAGGCAATTGCCTCTCATCTCTCAGGCCTCACCTTAAATACCAACTACTTAGAAGGCATTCCCTGACTTCAAAAACTAGTTTGGTTTCTTCCTAGGACACACCTTATCACATATGTATATTTTGTTTGCTGCCAATTTACAAGCCCTAAGAGGGAGAAACTATGTCTATCTTTTCACCAAGAAAATGCATATTAATTAATTAATTTATTGTGGTTGCTCAAGGCAGGGAATAGGTTAACAAGGGGAGAGGAGAGAAGGAGTGAGGTTGGATCAGTAGGTCCCAAGTTTAATTTGCAAGTAAAGGAGCCTGGGTTTGGGAATAAAAAGGCCATAGTCATTGGCAACTAGATCCTGGTTGGGGGAAAGTGACAATTTTATGGTCCCCAAGAAAATGGTAATATTGGCCTAGGGACTTGAATAGAATTGAGCCTGAGACTGTGGGCTCTTTGGTGGGATTTATTATGTGGAATTATTCTTATATGCAAAAGTGAAATAATAATAACTTCCTCATTGGGTAGTTGTAGGATTTAAAGAGATATTTCAAGTAAAATTTTTGGTACAATGCCAGCCAAATAGAAAATACTCAAAATATTATAGTTATTATTTGTTTAGGAAATTCATCTCATTTAATTTGCCAATAGGTGGAAAGCTTTCTGATTTGGAAGCATGTTCTCCAAAGCAGTGCAGTAAAGATCATAGGCTCTGGAACCAGGTATCCTGGGTTTATTTCTCAGCTCTGCCAGTTTATTGTTATGTGGCTATGAAGAATTACTTTTCCTGTATGTATCTGTTTTTGTCAATTGTAAAATGAAGATAATATGGCCTTCCTTTTCAGCTAATATGAAGATTAAATGCAAATCACATTTATACATGCAAATCACATAGAACAGTGCCTGCCTCATAGTAAGGATTCAACCCATATTAGGCATTATAATTATTAGAATTAATTTTTCTGTTTGGGTACTTTGACTAGATTTCCAAGATGTGGGAGATATGACAGATATATATCTGCTGGATGGGCTAAGTGGGATTTACTTTCAAACTATCTGCTCACTTATGATTAATATTCAAATGGGCACCAAATAATTCATGTAGGAGTCAGGATTCATAGGTTTGAATACTCAAGTGGCCTGTAGTTACTACACAAAATGATTTAAAACATGTTAATATTAATTTCAAAATCAATTTTACTCATTCTGTTATTTAAATGAAAATCAAAAGATTTTAGAATTATTCTGCTGAACTTCTTTGAAAGATAGAACCAAACCATTCAAATCCCATTCCTGAAATTTAAAATTAATAATTCATGCAGAGAAATTAAATGAAAAGAACAGAATACTGGATACAGAGCATTAATTAATTAATTCATTTGTTCAGCAAATATTTGAGGACTGATTAAGTTTTTGAATCTCCAATATTGCAGAGACAACACAAGTATGACTAAACATTCTGTTTTTGCTCAATCTAGTTGTGTTTGGTAGATAGAGGACACATAAAAAATTATAAAACAATGCTACACCTCAATGATAGAGGCAGCTATACGATATTATGAAAGTTCTAATGAGGGTTACCTGAAAACTGTGGGATGATAGAGATGGGGTCTAATATGTGAATCTGGAAGGTTTGCCATGTAGGAGAATGTCCTTAACTAATTATTAAAAGCGTACTATGAATCTTTCAGGGATAGGGCATGGAGGGAAGATCTTTCAGGCAAAATATCCAAAGAGAATTCATGGAAACTAGAAATAATATGGCTCTTTTGTTTTATTATTTTTATTTTAGGATTCCATTCCAGAGTACCACAGTTTTCATCTTTCTATGACAAGTCTCCTACATAAAGCTTAAGGACCAATGCCATGATGAATGAATTGTATTCTGTTTCATTTTCTAAACCTGACTAGTGATTGATTTTTGTGTCTTGCTTGGGTCAAAGCATGCCGTTGGGTGTAAGATCAGGGCCCAATGGAAAGGAATGACCAGGAAACAAGTGAGCATATACACTGGAAACAAAGGCAGAGAAGTCAGAGAACAGGAGTATAGAGGAGGAGGTTGAGTCAGGCAAGTTCTACAGCAGGTATCTGAATGCTGAGGAGGGGAAGAAGAGCTGTAGGTACCTGGGGAATGGGAGAGTGACAAGTATTCAGCAATTCTGTCTGAAAACTAGGCAGAGTCCAGCCTTATAGATATGGTTTCCCAGGAATAAAATAAAAATTAGACTCTGTTTTCTGGGTGCAGAGCTGGAATACATAGCAGGATCTGTTTCATACTCATTGCCCTGGCTGGGCAGCACAAAGAATCACTGGGCACTTAAGGAATCCAAAAAGAAGCAGGCTTACACATCGTGGGATGTGGTGGGAGGTGTGGGAGGTGGGCAACATGGGAATCCTAGTGGGTTCCGTGTAATATTTTGGGTAATCTAAGCACCTCTTAAAATATATGTATATATATATATATAAATAACATTTTTGTAAGCAAATACACATATATGCATATATATTTATATATCATTTTGCAAATGTTTGTATGTATTGTGAGAATTTTGATTTTTACCCACAATAAAAATAAAAAAAAAAAAAAATAAAAAAAAAAGCAGGCAAGAGGTGGTAACCCGGCTCCATCCCAGGGCACCTCAGATGGTCTTCTGCCTGAAACTATTGTTGAAGTGCATGGGGTATAGGGTAGTGACAACTGTTTCCAAACCCTGCTGGTTTGTGGGTGAGGGATCTTGATGTACAGTCTAATTGTCACAATGGTTTAAAGAATTATGTGGAATCTTATAGTGGCTTGGGTTCTCATTTAGAACACAGAAAGGACTAAGATGAAGTAAATACCAATAGTGGGATACCCATTGACACAGGTACAAAAAGCACCCAAATTCAACTTTCTTTTGAAGTAATTATTGCTTAAATTTGATCCTTGGCTAACCAGCTATACTATGCTATTATAAACATTTTTAAGTATTTTTTAAAGTTTTGGGAATTGAAAGTTACTGAACACTACAATATTTAGCAGGTACTCTGCTAAATATTGAGCATACAGAAATTAATGGCTCAATTTTTCTTTTTTTGGAATTCTTAGTAAGGAAAGATGTGGACATACAAAAAATTTTTAGAATATAATGGGATAAGTATTACAACAGAATAATACTGAATATTTATTCGTAAGTATTAAGTAATAGTTAATACTTATTTGTGGAAACACACAAAAAAGGAGCAATTCTTTCTGATAGGCTGTGAGGGGCTGGGATTAGAGAGGCTTTGCTAAGGAGAGAGAATTGGAGTTGGCTTTTGCAGCCCACATCAGAAGGTGCCTGGTATAGAATTATAGGAATTGGATATGGAAGGCCAAGGGATTCAGGCCCAGGAAAATACATATACAGAGGCATTTGAGCTTTGAAAACACATAGTGTGGCTAGAGTTAAAAGTGTTGATGGGTACTGAGGGGGTGGAATTGGAAAGATCGATGGTGCTGATTTTGAAAGGCTACAGAACTTGGCAACAAGGAGTTGGTGAGTCATGTTCTTCAAGCAAAGGGAGTGACAGTTCAGATTAATATTTTTGCAAACATCTTAACTTGTTAAAAATTGCTAACAAATGAAGTAAGTTAATAAGTGATACCTGGAAAACAAAGAAAGCATACATTAATAGAAACCTATCATAAATTCTGGAAAATCATCTCAAACAGTCCTGGCTCCTGAGGATAGATTAGCAGCATTATTTTTTTGTGTGTATGAAAATCAATAATTCCACACATTAGTGCTTGTTTTAGATAGGGTCGTGAATTTTACAGGAATCAGAAGTAAAACATTTTTAGAAGTTCATTTAAAAAGAATTAACAAGTGTCATAAATGAAGTATAAATGATCGATCCCATTTACTTTGATTTGGTGGTTCTCAACCTTAGCTGCACATTAGAATCACTTAGGCAACTCTAAAATAATACTCATGCCAGGCCCCCTTCCCAGAAAATTTTATTTAATTGGTCTCAGGTGAGGGTCACTGTAGTAGATTAAAGATGTCACATTTCTTTGCTACTCCCTCTTTTGAGATGTTAGATCTAATTCTCTTCTCCTTGATTTGGCTTGTTTGACTAAAAGAATGTAGCAGAAATGATATTCTAGGCCTTTCATGGCTAGGTCATAAGAAGCCTTGTGCTTCCTTCCATGATTCTTGAAACACTTGCTCTTCTAGTTCTGAGTTGCCATTTATGAAATCTGATTAACCTGCAGGATAAACATACATACAGAGAGGCAAGAGAGGGGCCCTGATGAACCCAGCCTTGCAGATGTCCTGATTAAGGCACCAAGCATGTGAGAAGAGCTGTCTGGGATCCTCCAGACTAGCCTAGCCAGGTGATGCCAAAGAATCACCCAGCTGAGCCCTGCCCAAATTATTTATCCCTAGAATTGTAAGGTATTTTGAATTAGTTGTTGTTTTAAGCCACCAAGTTTTGGAGTAATTTGCTAATACAGTAATAGATAGCTTGAACATTTGGGTATCAGTATATTTTCCAAAATACTTCAGGCAATACTAATGTATAACAAGTTAGGGAACCACTACTCTAATTCTTCTCTAGAATACCTGTGATTTGGTAATTCACACATTGGACAACACTACACTTTGCCTACAGTATTATAATTACAGCAGCTATGACTGGTCAAAACTAGATTATTTAGTAAATCTTCTATAAGACAAACATTTAGATAAAAGGTCAACATTATTAAACATACATCAGCAAAACTGTACTTCTCTTCAAGTTTTGGGATAGATGAAATCTAGTTATGATTCAAAGTTTTAAATATATTGATATGCACTGAATTTTTCCCTCTACATTTATCAATATAATAACCATTATTGGAAAAATGTATAATTTGGTAGGATGAACACTGAGTAGTCCTCTTATTTTAGGTTCTGAAACATCTCCATTTTATACTCAGATATTTTCATATATAACATGACATTTTCCAGGGAGCCCTGCCTCATAAATGCATAGACTCTAGATCTGTTTACCATAAGCAATCATAAAATTATTTCATATATTCCATTAGTGTATTTACCGGGAAGTCTGCTATCAACATGCTTATGAGGAGATTAGGACTGGGTATCCTTCCTTTTTTCTTTCTTGGTAATGGGAGATAAATTGATCTCAGGCCAGTTGCTAAATTCCTTGTAATGGGCTGATTAGTGCTCCTCCCTATTGATGTACATCAAGAACTTCAGAATGTGACCTTACTTAGAAATAGGTTCTTCGCAGATGTAATTGGTTAAGTGTCTTAAGATGAAATCATCCTGGATTTAGGGTGGGTCTAAATATTATAAATAATTATGTAATATATTAATAATAGAATATAATATGAATATAGAATATAGAATAAATAATATAAAGAGAAAAGAGAGGAAAATTTGGATACAGACACACACAAAGAAGGCTATGTGAAGTTGGAGGCAGAGGTTGGAGTTCAGCTACCACAAGCCAAGGAATGCCAGGAGCCACCAGAAGGAAACGAAGGTAGATGGCCCTATTAACACCTTGGTTTCTGACTTCTGGCCTCCAGATCTGTGAGAAAACAAATTTCTTGTGTTTTAAGCCATCAATGTTTGTGGTAATTTGTTATGTCCACCCTAGAAAACTAATACACTCTTTCATTCCCAAATGTAATTTAGCAATTGTTAATCCATACTATTAGAAAGCAAAGCTATCAACTAGAGTACAATATTTACTTTTTTACTTTTGCCTAAAATATACAAACAAAATACTGCATTTAAAAGTTGTTTAGGTTAATTCGTCCTGCCTACTCCCATTCTTAGTATGGTTATATAATTCATTTGAAATAGATTAATTTGTTTCTGTTTGTTATCCATTTTGTTTTTTTTCCTCCCAATCCTTGCTGATTTTATTAATTGTTTTATTTATTTAATGATGGTAGATTTTATCATTTATCTATAAAATTCTACTCTTTATCCCATTCTTTTTTCCCATCTCTCCTTTAGGTTTTCTTTGTAGGTATACTTTTGTACATCTTTTTCATTTTAGTCTTTCCAAGTCATTTGTTTTAGATATTTCTTTCATTTATAACATGTGCTATGTTTTCTTTTTTGATCCAAATCTGAAAGGTCTTTGTAGTTAATACATGAATGCATCCCCTTTATATTTAATGTGTTAGGTATGTTCAGTCTTAATTATGTCTGGTGGGATGTTTTCTAAATTCTTTCTTGATGATTCTTTCTATTTCTGATTTTTATCTGGTCTCTGTTTGATTGCATTGCTCCCCCTTCTCTAGCTAGAAAGGAGAAAACAATTGAAATTTGGGGACTGCCTATTCTGCCATTTATTCCTAAGTGGCAGAAGGAGATTGCACATTGAGCTTCCTGTTTATATCTTTACCTGGTGTTTATATTGTATTTCAGACTCACTATGGAATAAAATTGGTTCAAGTAGAGAAAACATGTCTCTAAATTTTAATAAGATTTTTATACAGATTCAGAAAGTTAACTAACCTGGTGTGGTTACTCTCAGAGCCTCTTAGTGGAACCATTCTCATGAGATCCCTGACAGGGTATCTTTCTTCTACCTAAAGTGCTCCTTCCCGGACTAGCTTCTGGGTGATCTCTCTGGCAAACTCCTGATTTCCTTCCATGGATTCCCTTGATTGGAAGCACAATGGAAAATACTTGCACATCTGGAGTCTTAGTTGCAATCCAACCCAATGAAAGGGATAAGTTGCCTCTTACTCAAGTATTTTAGCTTACCTGTGGATTCTTCAATTTCTTTTCCAGGATCTGCTTCTTTCCAGGCTCTCCAATAATGAAAACACCCACTGGCAATTTTGGGATGGAGTATTTTTAGGTCATAGGATTCTTATAGGTTTAAAGAAGATCTTACATTTTCAGCAAGATATACTGTTAGAGGGTCTGGATCATAATAAGTGTTCAATAAATATGAAATGAATAAATAAGAGGAATGCAATGTATGCTAAATAAATCATCAACTTAATTAAATATTTATTTAAGGACTTATTTGTTTAAGGTCTATTTTTCATTCTAGTGTATAAGCTCCAGGAGGGCAGAAAACATATATGTTCTATATCCCCAGTTCCTGACCCATGGTAGATGTGTTAGTGGGGGTTCTTCAGGAACAGAACTGATAGGAAACACAAACACACACACAGTAGATTTATTATAGGAATTGGGTCATATGACCTTGGGGATTGGTAAGTTTGAATTCCATAGCACAGGCTGCAAGTTGGGAACTCTGATGAAGGTTTTGATGAATTCCCCAGAAGAAGCTAGCTGGTTGAAACAGAGATAGAAAGTCTTCTTTCTGATTGTTGAAATCATTAGTTCTTCCTTTAAGGCCTTCAACTGATTGGATGAGACTTCTCTCATGGCAATCTCTTTGTTGATGTAATGAGCGATAGATGCAATCAACTGACAATTATTTAAATCATGAAATATTCTAAACAGGCCAGTGCTTGTGTCACCAAACAACTGGACACCATAACCTAGTCAAGTTGACATATGAACTTAACCATCACAGGTCTTTAATATTTGTTGTTGAAGTCGTAAATCTCATATCATATAAAATATTTCACTCAGCTTGGATTAATCCTCAAATTGAGGAAGAGGTAAGTTACCAATTTCTACATGTATAGGTCACAGGATACCACCCTAAATTCCACAATTTTCCCCTAAATTTGGGCTATATTTTAAAATAGTTTCAAGTTGGACAGTTTAAACTTTCAGGCAGATGTTCAAATAATGACACAAAATCTTTCTTTCTGTTTATTGGTTTCTGTTAATAATAACTTTCTACGCTGGGTTTTGTTTTGTAAACTTTGAATTTGTGTACAGCCTGCTTGACAATGGATTGCTTTCAGAAGGTCTCAGTAAAAATAAAATAGTTATGGTCCTCCCCTCTTATGCCACCAAATGAAACATATTGATAAGATTCTTGCCTCTGTTATTTTCTACCACTTTCTAACTTTGGGTTACCTACATAAGTGAAAGAACTTTTTTTTCACCCATGCAATTTCTTTGTTATTTTTATTTTTTTTTTATATTTTAAAAGATGCTTAGATTACATAAATGTTACACAAAAATTACAGGGATTCCCATGTTCCCTACCTCCCATACCTCCCATAACCTCCCACATAACATCTTTCATTAATGTGGCACACCACCTGCAATGGATATACACATCCTGGGGTTTTGCCACTAAGCATAGACCATAGTTCACATTGTAGACCACACTTTGTCCCACACAGTTCTGCATGCTAGATGACATAAAATGGCCTATATTGGTCATTGTAATGTCACTCAGGATAATTCCCAAGTCCCGAAAAAGCCCCTGTTTTACAACTGCTTTTCCCTCTCCCTGCCCCGAAAGCGTCCAGTGGCCACTGGCTCCACATCAATGTTGTAATTTCTTCCATTGCTTGAATCACAATATGTCTACAACAGAATACTAGTAAGTTCACTCTAGTCCATAGCTCTTCCCCCAATCCTAAGGAGTCTGGGATGGTGATGACCACTCCACCTCCAAGTGAGAGGGGGCTTATATCCCATGGATAAGATGAATAGGATTATCCTGCCTGCAGCTGTAGGCTCTCTCCATTCCCTGGGATGGCCGTTGTCCATCATCATCTCCTCGCCAGGTGACTTGGGTGGGTCCATTGAGCTGTAGAGTAGGAGTTGCAGCTCCACTGAGATTCCAGGCACAGCTGGCACATGGGCAGGCCAAAGGCTCCAGTCTCTGGTAGTACACCTACAAACTCCAGCACCACATATAGGTTTGAATAGAAAGGATTGATGGACCATGTGCAGGGAGGACTTATTTGAGTTCAACTCTGTCACTCTCAGGGGCACAGATTCCAAAGTATAGCCCACTGATAAGGCATCAATCTCTGGAGCTATCCCCCCTTATATAGGACCTGGGTGTCTCCAGAGACCTCAGGAGCCCCTCTGTTTGGGGTGATAACCACTTTGGTGTTCTATGAGATTCTACTGAGGTGTGCATAAGCATTACTTTGGGATGACCTCCTGACTCTCTTTGAAGTCTCTTAGCCACATGAACTCATTTGTCTTTACCTTTCCCCCCTTTTTTTCAAGGTCTTTTTTCCAGTCGTATTGCCAGTTGGCACTTGGTATTAATCCCTCATTGCCAGGGAGGCTCATCCTCAGGAGTCATGTCCCACACTGGGGGGAGGTAATGCATTCATATGCTGAATTTGGCTTAGAGAGAGGCCACATTTGAGCAACAAGGAGGCTTTCAGGTGGCAACCCTTAGGCACCCCATAACAGTAGGCTAAGTTTCAATTACGAGAGCAAAGACTTATAGGGCTAGTCATCAATAACAAGAACCCATTAGTGGACCATCCTCCTTTGCCAGACACTGCCCCTGCACTTGTTGCTGCTCCCTTGGAGAACGTGGCAGAGCTCTCCAGGCTGGGAATTCAGTATTCTCTCATTTATTGAGTGATTTTCCACCCACTGTTACCATGCCCCACCCCTTGATCATTTGAACAATTTTTTATATCTTTTATGTATATTCAGGTGAACTTCCTCCCATCCGAGACACCCCCCCCACCAATGATCCTCTCCTGCCCCCATGGTAACCCTTCTGTGATCCAAACCTTCCTTAAAGATGAAGCCCATATACTAGCCAAATACAATTAATAGGAAAATGAAATAATAATGATAAGTTTAAATGTAAGAGATAAAATACATGGATACTTAAAAAAACACACTAAAACTAAAGTAAAATTGAAGGATGGGGGTATTCAAAAAATGGGAAAAAAAATTTAAACATTTTTCCATTTATCACTGCATCATCGGGTGTCCAGTCTGTACTGTGGCACCTTCCCCCTCTCACTCCCCAGTGTCTCCCAATTTTTCATTTAATTTTCAAAGGAGTTTTAGGTCACAGCAAAGTCACTCATATACCCAACCTCCTCCCCCTTTCCTCACCCCATATTAAAACCTTTTTGTATGTGGATGGTAGCATTGTTATAACTGTTATACAGATAGTGAAACATGCTACTAAACATTGTCAATGGTTTACAGTATAGTTTACAATTTAGACAGTACAGTTTAATAATTTTTGATGATATTTACCATGTCCTGTGTCCATCACTGTAAGGTAATGAAAAACATTTCCCCTGACTACTAAATACCCCCTGTTAGATCTATTCTGTTCCTCCCTCCCCATCCCCCTGGGGCACATGACACCCACCTGTCTTGACTCATTGGATAACAAGATTCATAGTTACATGCAACAAGAGGTCTTGACACGCTGATTGTCCTCCCCTGTTAGGATCCACCCTTGCTCATAAGAGACACCCACCTGTCTGTTTCTGGGTGTATCAGTCCTCCCAAAGATGGAGGTCCATCTCCTTCCCACTCACCGTGTGGGTCTCCACTCCCCAACACAACACATTATGACAGGATGAACACTTACACACTCCCCAGAAGCCTACTCCAGATGTGCTCCGTCCCGAATGTCCCCCCAACCAACACCCTAAACCAGTGACACTACCTTGTCATATTGCCATCAGAGCATTCCCACTTCTGCACTTTCAACCTCATACCCACAAATCCCGTGTTCACCTGGTCCCTCTCCCATCTCTCCCCCCATTATCCTGGGTATTCTAACCCGCCCTTCCTAATCTACCCACCTGTCAACCCTGCATCACTGAACCCAGTAATATCACTACCCACCTGTCCTATCCTTCAATATGCAACTATACTCTATCACTTTACCATAGATTATGTCCGTATGGGTGATGGCTCACAACCTTCTCTTCTCTTTCTCTCCCTTGTTAACCTATCTTTCAGACAATGGTTCTCAGAAACTGCTCACTTTCCTCAATTCAAATCAGTGAGGTCATGTACTGTTCATCCTTCAATGCCTGGCTTGCTTCACTCAACATAAGGTCTTCAAGATTCATCCATGTTATTCCATGTGTTAGCACTTTATTCCTTCTTACAGTGGAGTAATATTCCATTGTATATATGTACCACATTTTGTTTATCCATTAATCTGTTGATTGGCACCTGGGTTGATTCCAACTTTTGGCAATAGTGAACAATGCCGCTATGAACATTGGTGTGCATATATTTGTACGTGTCTTTGCTTTCAATTCTTTTGGGTATATACCCAGCAGTGGAATCATTGGATCATATGGAAGATCTATTGTTAGTTTTCTGAGGAGCCACCAAACTGTCCTCCACAGTGGCTGGACCATTCCACAATCCCACCAGCAGTGGATGAGTGTTCCTATTCCTCCATATCCTCTCCAACACTTATAGTCTGCTGTTTTTTAATAACTGCCATTCTGATGGGTGTAAGATGGTATCTCATTGTAGATTTGCATTTCCCTAGTAGCTAGCGATGTCGAGCATTTTTTCATGTGCTTTTTAGCCATTTATATTTCTTCCTTGCAGAAGTGTCTTTTCAGGTCACTTGCCCATTTTTTTAAATGGATTGTTTGTCTTTTCATTTTCGAGGTGTAGGATTTCTTTATATATGCAGGATATTAGGCTCCTATCAGATATATGGTTGCCAAATATTTTCTCCCGTTGGGTAGGCTGCCTTTATATTTTCTTAATAACATCCTTTGAGGTGCAGAAGTTTTTAAATTTTGAGGAGATCCCATTTATCTATTTTTTCTTTTGCTGCTTAGGCTTTGGGTATAAAGTTCATGAAACCATTTCCTATTACAAGTCCTGTAGATGCTTCCCTATATTATCTTCCAATTTGTCTCTTATATTTAGATCTTTTATCCATCCTGAGTTGAATTTTGTATAAGGTGTGAGATGATGTTCCCCTCTCATTCTTTTGGATATGGATATCCAGTTTTCCAAGCACCACTTGTTAAAGAGGTCATTCTCTCCCAACTGAGTGGGCTTGGTGGTCTTGTTGAATATCAGATGACTTTATATGCGAGGATCTATATCAGAAATCTCAGTTCAGTTCCATTGGTCAGTACGTCTATCCTTGTGCCAATACCATGCAGTTTTGAGCACTGTAGCTTTGTAGTATGTTTTAAAGTCAGGTAGTGTGATACCTCCCACTTCATTTTTCTTTTTCAATATGTCTTTGGCGATTCAGGGCCTCTTACCTTTCCAAATATATTTTGTAGTTAGTTTTTCCAGTTCCTTAAAAAATACAGTGTTGATTTTTATTGGGATTGCATTAAATCTGTAGATTAGTTTGGGTAGGATAGACATCTTGTTGATGTTTAGTCTTCCTATATATGAACAGGGAATATTCTTCCATTTATTTAAGTCTTCTTTGATTTCCTTTAACAATGTTGTGTAGTTCTCTCTATATAAGTCCTTTGCATCTTTAGTTAAATTTATTCCTAGGTATTTGATTCTTTTAGTTACTATTGTAAATGGTACTTTTTTCTTGATTTCCTCCTCAGATTGCTCATTATTGGTGTACAGAAATGCTACTGATTTTTGAGCATTGATCTTATAGCCTGCGACATTACTGAACTCCTTTATAAGTTCTAGAAACTTTGTTGTAGATTTCTCAGGCCTTTCTACGTATAGGACATTGTCGTAGAATAATGAAATATTTACTTCTTCTTTTCCAATTTGGATGTCTTTTATATCTTTTTCTTGCCTCAGTGCTTGAGCAAGTATTTCTAAGACAATGTTAAATAGGAGTTCACCCATGCAATTTAGGTATCTAATAATAGGTGCTGAGTGTTTTAATTTTGTCTTCTAAATAACTAAACTTTAGCCATAAGAAATTTTACTTAAATGGATTTATTTATGTATCTGATAATCTTTTCTCTCTGTCTCTAAAAAAACCTTATTATTACAATATTACAGATGAATGTAAACAATATCATTAAGCACTATTTAAATTAAATAATTGAATTTAAGATTAGAACATAATTTAATGCCTGACAAATATAAACAAATGTGTTTTAGTTAATTTTTATCTTACTCTCAAATTCAACTTTAATATTTCTCCTAATTTAGATTTTTTTGTATTGTATTTGTAAGCATATTTCCCTAATTCACACAAGAACCTGGTAATCAAAAACTGAATTTACTAAAACTATGCCCCTAGCTCCTTGAAGTGCAAATAAGATGGACAAATAAGGAATAAAGTGGAATAGATTTGTGTAATTCATTACTGTTCTGTCCTTAGACTTACCTGTATATTTTCTTACCTCTGGCTATACCATTTTTGAGTCAGTTACTCAGCACTTCTTAGTCTGACACATAACCTTATTAGTCAGGTTCTCCAGAGAAACAGAACTGCAGAGAAACAGAACTGATGCTCACACCATCTAAGTTCCAGAGGGCAAGGCTGAATTCCATAGGGAAGCCCGCAAGCTGGAAACTTTGTTGAAAGTGAAGTTGAATTTCGCAGGGGAAGCTGGCTGGCTGGAGGAAAGGCAGAAATTCTTTCTGACTTCTGAAATCCTCAGTTCTGGTTTTTAAGACCTCCGACTGATTGGATAAGGAAACATTGCTGATGGCAATCTCCTTTGTTGATTGTGTTGCAGTCAGCCCTAGAAATGATCAACCTCACAGTAACAATGTTCTTGCTTAATCAAACAACCTATAACCTAGCCAAGATGACACATAAAATTAACCATCACACAATCTAATATATTTTTTGGCCTCCATCCCCTGCAGTCCACCTCCCCCCAACATACTCTAAGATACTTGCAAATTTACCTTACTTTTGTTGGTACTTCCTTGAAGGAACGTATTTCTGACACTTTCTGATTCTCTTTGAATCTTTAAATTGGATTTTCTAACTCCTTCTTTCTAGGTTTTGAATCTTCTCTTGCAATTTCATTTAGTTTTGTTTTTGCAAATGTGAGTTTTATGGTAGGCAGCCAAACTTGGACAACACTCTCTCAATAACTCAGTTTTGTTTCAAAACCTATAGTATATCAAAAGCAATAACTAACTTATTAAATAGACATTTATTGATTAGCAAAATGATTGAAAGATTAAGATATAGTATATATTAGGATAAAGCCTTTAACAATGTTTATCATTTTTCAATTATAAAGATAATATAAAGCCGACTATTTCAATAATATAAAGATTTAAACAAATATTTAGAGGTAACATGACTTTTTAATAAAATTATTGTTTTTTATTATAAAATAATTTGTTTTAAACAAATCCATCCATAAAAATATAAACAGCTTAAGTGTGACTCCCCCATTCTAATTTCAAAAGATACCTTCATTAACAGATTTTTTGCTATGAATGTACTAAAATTTTTAATCTACAAACATACTAAAATGTATCAGCAGAGAAAGCTTCCTGCTATAATTGAATACCTAACAGTGACTTAGTCACTCCAGACATTTAATTATCTTTAAACTCATGAAGCTTGAAGATAAGAGGTTCCAGGGTTGGTGGGATGCCACAGTGATATAGGACTCATCTTCCTCCCCCCTGCTATTCCCTACCTGTTTGCTTTTTTCTCCACAAGTGTCTTGTCACATGGTTATAAGATGGCTGCCATAGCCGCAAGTGGGATGTCTTCATCCAACACCATTACAGGCAGAAGGAAGAGGCTGGGTGGAGAAAGGGGCTTTCCTTTTATCAGGGAGAGAAACAAGTCCATAATCCCTCCTACTCTCTTGGTCAGAACTGGATCACTTGGCACTTTTTACTTCAAAAGGCTGGGAAAGTGATTATTTGGCAATGGGGAATGGGATTGACATGAATATATTTGACCAATCATGATTTTTCTTGGATTAGGCAAATTCTTTCTGAAACAGAATTGCAATTCCTTTTTTAATAAGCAAGAGAAGAACGGTCATTGGGTGGACCACTAGCAGTAGTTGCTACATGTATGTGCAAAGTATTAGGTTTGCCTGTCAGTAATAAATACTCCAAATAACTGTGGTTTAAACAAGTGAGAAATTTACTTCTCTCCTGGAAAAAGTTCAGAGTAGGCAGTATACAAGGAGTTAGGTTCCTTCCAGATTGCTGCTTAGCCATCCCTAGAGAATGACTTTCATTTTCTTGATTCAGAAATGGGCTTTGCTCATCTGTATTACAAGCAGAAAGATGAGAAAGGGAAAATAGAATAGAAACCAAAACGCATGCACTGACTGTCACTTAAGAAGGTTCCTTGAAGCTGCCCTGAAACTTTCTGCTTCTATTCCATTACAAAGCAACACTTAGTCATGTGGCCACACCTAGGTATTAGGGAGCCTGAGAAATGTACCTTTTATTATGGGTGGTCACATGACTAGATAAAAACTAGTGCTTATTAAATGGAAGCCGTAGTAAAGAAGAGGAGTGGAATGGATATTAGGGGACTGCTATTAGTCTCTGCCATGCATAGGCATAAAGGAATATTCAGTATCATCTTTTCTGTAAAAATGGCATCATCCTGACATATTTATTTGTATCTTTTTATTTAAAGGACTTGGGTTTTTTCTTTTAAAGATTAGGCACATGAAAACTCTGGCCAGTCACACCTTTCATTTGTTTAATCCATGTCTAAATTATTTCTAATTAGTGTTTTGGTTAGAACTAAGGAAAACATTCTAAAAGACATTGGATTTTCCTATTGCAGACATTTCAGAGAAAATTTTTGGTGTGGCTTGGAAATCGTAATCATTTCCAAAAAGATATGAAGAGGACTAAAATGTATCTTAAGGTCTTAACACTATTGAGGTCTTTTATTCTATGAAAGCTGTGTGAGAAATCCTATCACCACAGTTGGAAAGAGAACTTTTTTTTTTTTTTTTTAAAAAACCTTTTCTTTCTTTATTCTTTCTGAATAATTACTAGACATCAGATAGTAAGGTTTTATTGAATAGGTTTGTATGTGAAAAGAAAAGCTATAGTAATCTCATGTGTATATATTTTAAAAATTGCTTCTGCACAGATTAAATTTTATAACCAAGCTTAGAGGTAAAAAAAAAAAGTTTTTTGCCTGGCCTGGTCGCAGCCTACTGCAGGAAGCTCCAAATATGGGCATTTCATATTTCTGGCCGAAATTAAAAACCTTTCTTCCTGGTTCACGTAAATTATTCCATGCTAGAACATCTTTATTAATCCTGTCTTTGTGAAATGAAGTTTCAAAAAGCTTCTAAGCATCCTCTAATTCAAAAAATTGCTCCAGTGGAAAGAGATAAGAAACTGCTTTATTACTCAAACGCCATTTGTCTATATACAATCTGTTTTAAATTTCTCTGCTATTGTTTCATTGGCGAGTTGCTTGTGTTTCAGATATAAATGGCTCCAATTTTATACTTCTGTTTGCCAGTCATTGCTCTGCATGGGGCTGGTGACCAGCTGTCTGAGGACTTATCATTGAGTCTTGGCTTCTGCATACCAGTATTTGCTAATACTGTGTACGTCTGTTCTTTATGGAGTCCCTTAATCTCTTCATTATTCCATGTTGTTAAAGCACAGCACCTGCTGGCTGCTGAATGGAGAATTTACTTCACATAGTTTGCATTACATTTAAATAGGCCTAGATTTTTTTAATGTCACAGATGGTGTGGCATAAACAAGCAGGTCACATGAGCTGTGGTAAAATTTGGACTCTGTGCTTTCTTTCAACAGGGATTTTCTGAGCCCCTATTTGTGGCATTGCTTTATGTGAGCTTATCTGCTATTTTTTTTCCCCTGAAAGTCTGGTACTGTGTTAGAATATTAATCATTCATATTCTACTGTGTGCAATACTATTCTGGGTGCTATCACAGAAAATGAGATAAGATTTTTGCACTATTTATTTATCCTGACTCTTGAAGTAATTATGTGGGGATAGAGAAGGCATTTCCTCTTTTTGTGAAAAGTATGTGAAGCTTCTTTTGCCTCATGAGGTCATGACTACCTCCCATTAGAGAACCTCCTTTTCCAGCATCCCTTGCATTTAGGCATTGCCCTTGACCCAGCTCTGACAAGCAGCTACACAACCCCAGACTTAGGAGGGACTATACAGAATTCATTTTGGTGAAGATGAGGCAGTGACAACTATTGCATCTACTTCAGAATCCATAGGCAACAGTGGTAGGGAGTATAGCAGGAACACTAAGTGGCCAGCAATGCTGGGGTTTGTGGAACTATCTAGAATGTTTGCATCCATGGATGTTAGCCATGAAGTCTTCATGAGGCCAGCTGGATGTGAATTTGGGCATTATTTCTGGTTGAGAAGCCTCTAAGACTAAATGCTGGACTCTTCTGAAGATTCTGTGAATTGCTCAAAATATTTTAGAGAAATTTATTTTCTGCTTAGTATAGTGAGACTTAGTTTCTTTTTCTTGTAACTAAGGACACTGATTGATATAAGAGGCTAAAAACTGTCACACCAATAATGAGTATAAAAAGAGAATAAAATTCAAATTTGGGGGCAGATATATTAATGTAATATACTGGAGATAAACAAGGGCTCAAGAAGACAGGCAGGATTCATGAAAGATGTAGATGTTGAGCTTTATAGCCTTAATTCATTCAACAAATACTGTGGGTTGCTAATAGATACCAAATATGGTATTAGGTGCTTGGGATAAAAGAGGAGCAAGGCTGATACAGATTCTGCCCTCATGAAGCTTCATTCCAGTGGAGAAGAAGTTAATCAAATAATTACAATAGCTCTTGCCACAGCTCTGTTGGGGGAAATAATAGTATGCATTGGGAACTTATATCAGGGGCACTTACATATTCTAGAAGAGTCTTTAAAACTCTTTACAAAACTACCTGAACAATATATAAACTGATGGTGGAGGGTCTCTGGGTGGAGAATGTCCATTTTATAAGTGCCCAGCATTTATAAAAACTTTTGTAGTATGAGAATGTATGGCATATTTGAAAACTTGAAAATTTTTCTGTATGGTTGAATAATAGAATATGGAAATGGGGAATGGCCAAGAGGATCTAGGGAAGAGCCAAACAATTTTTCTTTTATATTTAATTTGGATGGTTAGAGAGAGTTTACAGAGGTTAGTGGTGATGAAAGACAAGATCAAGTCTGAAAATAATATGCAAATATTATGGTGCTAGTATTATTCTTTGTGTATAAAGATGATTAGTCTGCTGGTTCCTACATATACCATAGTAAATCCTGATATCATATAATAATCTTGAAATACAGTGTTGAATGGTGTTTTAGTTTGCCAAAGGGCTGCCAATGCAAAGTACCAGAAATGTGTTGTCTTTTATAAAGGGTATTTATTAATGGGCTAAAAGCTCACAGTTCTAAGGCTGTGAAAAGTCCAACTCAAGGCACCGTAAGAGGTGTTTTCTCACCAAAGTCAGTTACTGTTGATCCTGGCATTGTGGCCACATGGTGAAGCAAGATGGCCCCCAACCTCTGCAGAGGTCTCTGCCTTCCCCTCCAGAACCTACCATCTCTTGGAGCTCAGCTGTGAGCAACAAGGTATGGGCTTGTCTTTTTGCTGGCCTCCTATATCAGTCTAGGCTGTTTCACTTTCTTCCCAAGTTCAGCTGTAAGCTATCAGGCATATAGCAGGACTGGTGTCCTCTTGAGCTGCTCTGTGGGCCCAGCCTCTTGAGGGCTTCATGCTTAAGCAATCCTCTCTCTCTCACATTGCAGAAACAAATATGCTGGCTCCCTTTTCCCTCTGCCTGTGTAAGTCTCTGTGTCTTCCTTTATATTAGATGCAGCAAGAGGGTAGAGACTCAAAATGAATCACACCCCACTGGTGTAATCCAGCCAAATGGGTCTCACACCCATAGAATGGATTAGTTTACAAACATAATCTTTCTCTTTTTGGGATTCATAAAATAATCTCAAACTGCCACAAATGGGTTTTTGCATGGGTAAAGAATTGTTATGATTATCTGAAGATGATCCATTCTGAAAAACTCTGATAGTCAAACTAGTACAGTGTGCAATCAGAGATTCTTAACACTTGTTTTCAGAGTAGATGGACAACTGACTGTAGCCAAGTTTGGGAAATGTAGGTTTTCTTATCTTGCAATGGTTGGATACCTGTACAACATGATGGTGCATTGGACCAGAATATGGTTAGTAGAAGTGTTCTAAGGGATGAAGAGAGGTGACATATTAAAGTATAGTTAGAAGGATTTGGTAAGTGAATAAAAGGGTTAGTGGCATGGCGAAGAAGGGGAAGCAATCAGAATATTGCTCTTTCACTTAATAAGTTATAAACTTATGGTTCTTAAGGGATCTTTCCATTTACCTGTGATTATCCAGTTGGTCATAAATAGACTTCATAATATTTCTTTTTATACATACTTCAATTTAATTTAAAAAGTACAGATACCTTTAAAAATAGTAATGTACCAAAATTTCCCCCATTCCTCTGTTGGTTAGCAAAACTTCAGGTAGAAGGCTCAGGAAATATTTATTTCACTCTAGTTGTTGTGGGTAAAATCTGATTAGCATTAGATTATACTGGGTTTGAATAACAACCATGAATTTACTTGTATGTAAATTATTCATGATGTATAATTATAAAAATAATGGTCTACACGGATATAGCATTTTGTATTTCTTTTCAAAGACTTTCATTCATTATCATATTTTATACTCACCAAAGCTCTGTGAAATAGAGAGGAAAGACAAAATTAGTCCTATTGTACATATGAGAACACACTAATTTGTAAGGGTTTAATAACATAAATTTGTCTGGGCTGCAGGTGATAGAGCATGGGCAGAAGCTTAGTTTTCTAGGTTCTGGTTCAGAGACTAGGGGAAGAGTTAAATATTTTCTACATTGAGTGATAGTTTTCAGAAGATCCAGTATACACTACATAAGTGAGGACTCGTTTTTTAACAAAGAATTTACATACAAACTGCTAACTAGGTAATAAAACACTTCATTATAATTTGGTAATTGTCTTTAATATATACAAACTGTATCCAAGCAAAATGAAATAGAAGATTGATGATTTGTCTTTCAACATTATTAAGTAAAGGACCATTAAAGTCATCCAGACATAACTCCTGCCTTTGTCTTGAGGGGTGTTTTCATTTTTGGTTTTCTTGATATTGGTCTGCATTTCTCCTTTAGACTAGAATGGCCCTCTGTGCTTGAAGGCAAAGACATTATTTTCTACTATTTGTTAGTTTGCCTGAAGCGTTTGTTACAACCCTAGTCAATTGCACTCAAAATTATTAGAAGATTAGGAGTTCAAAGATGCAGATGCATAGAAAATGTCTTTCAAATCACAGCTTAGCTTTAGAAGGCAACTTGCTGAGAAACATGCTTATAGCAGTGAGATGATATTATTCAGCAACATGAGGTACTAGCTGGAAAGCTAACTTGTCATTACCAATTACAAGTAACTCTGGGGCTGAAATTTTATGCCAAAATCCATGAAACATAATTATTTGCACAAAAGCCAATTAATTTCTAGTTTCCAAGGAAGAAAATTAAATGATAGTTAATAAACAACAGAATTTAAATATTTTTAACCACATACACATATAGTTTACATGTGTATACGTTTATTATATAGTGTCTAAATGACCCTTAAGGAGCCACAGCCTATGCCATATACAAGTGGAAAACCCTAATTTGACAGTAGTCTATTTGTAAGTTTTACAGTGGTGGAGGGGTGAATCATGGCAAGGAAAATGAAGTGTCAGACTTGGGGGTTGGTAGGAGCATCCTGCTATATTATTTCTTGATTGGATTAGAATGTTGGAAACTTGGAAAGAGAGTTTTTTTAGGGAAACCAAGTGTTATTCTCCCGAACAGGAAAGTTTAGAAACTGTATGTGCCATGACTCTTAATTCAAGTGTCATAGTAAGTACTGTATGTTTTCTTGCACCACTCAGATTCAAGGAAAAATTCCTTAACCAGGGAGTCAGAAAGCTCGGCTTTTACTGAATAACTATTAAATAAGAGGGAGAAGACTGCCAGCTGTTATTGGCTGAACATATATAGATATTATCTTGAAAGGCCACAATAAGGAACCTGAACTACATGGTCAGACTTCAGAACTGTTTTGATCTAAAACTAATTTCCTTGAGTGAATAGTATGAAATTGCTTTCTTATAACAATTTCAAAAGGAATGAAATGGAAAAAAGAAGTTGGTTCATTAAATGAAGGGCAAATGGTCTGATTAAAAAAAAAAAAAAAACAAAACGCAACCACCACAAGACATTATTCCCTCCACAAAGGGTAGCAGAGGTTGTGGGAAGGGGATATGAAAGAGGAAAATATTAGCGATCATCATTTTCATTTTTCAATATTTTAAAAAATAACTCCAGAACTAGTTGTCTTTTTTTTTTCCCAGATATGGGAGCTGGGATTGAAACTGGGACCTCACATATGGGAAACTGACATTCAGCCACTGATCCACATAGGCTTCCCTGAGTTGGCTTTTTCGTTTGCTCACTTGTTGCTTGTTTTTGTCTTTAGGAGGCACTGGGGATCAAGCCCAGGACCTCCTTTGTGGGAAGCAGGCACTAAATTGCTTGAGCCAAAATGGGGTAAAGTGATATATGGTGGTGTATGAACTATTTTAAAACTATTATCTACTTACCACCAAATGAAAACATTCTTCAGTTTGTAGACTTTTGATTATTCATTGGAGCTTTTGTGATCCATTCTAAAGGTTCTGTTACAATTCCACCTTCACACCTAGGGTTAAAGTGCCCCTTAACTATAATTCTAAAATTAATTTTCATAAAGATTATTTTTCAGTCCTGTAGATCTAGATATAATTTTGCATGAGCAAAATACTATTTTCAGTTTTCTTTATAATTTCCCAGGACTGAAAACCTCAAAAAGAGAAACTCAGTAAGTACTGTAAGATTTAGATATTACTTGAAGAGAAAGTAAAAATAGCAGTGTAAGTGATAGTGATATGTATAATGAAATTAAAATATTTTATAATTAAAAAATTAACTTTAACTGCATATCTATTGAACAACATGCGATAACTCAAAGGAGTTGTAATGCCAACGTTCATTTACAATGATAACCTTCATTATCCTTTAAAGTATTTGTTCAGAAAATGTAGCCACCATCCTTTTTTTGAGAGCAAATTAAAAAAATTCTCTAAGATCCCTTGTTTCTGCCCTATTTCCTGCAATGGTGACAACTGTGTCTAAAGTCAGTGCCCAGGATTTCAACTACTGTATCCAGCTTCTTGAGCCTTCTCTAATTACCTACTTTGCCTAAATGATCTGCCAAAAGACAGGGGTTCAGCATCAGGCTGAGAGGGCATTTTCCCATGGATTCTGCTTTAGCTTGCCCAGGCTCCTAAGCTCATGAACTTGTTCCTTTTGTGGCTCCTTGCCACACGAGACCTCCATCGTAAGCAGTCATGAAAATATTGAGAGGCCAGAGTAAAGATGAGATTTTCTCATAAAAGAGGCTTTCTCTGAAGCCTCTCTGAAAACAAACACTAGTCTGTGTAGAGTGTTATTTTAGCATTTGATTTTTATTTATACTGCTTTGTATATAAAATATATAAATACTACAAAGTAGTATAAATCCCATTCCTTTCTACAGGTGGTACCTGTCTACCAGATGCGAGAGGGTTAAGCTGAAACTAAAATTTGCAGCTCGACTATTCTAAAGATGGGAGATAGTATTGTTACTTGTCCTCTGGACCGAATTTCTATAATCTTTTTTTAAAAACTTGGTAAAGAACTACTCAGTTTAAAATGTTAATGAAGTAATGTATGAAACCATAATTAAATCATGTCTCTGATATGTGTACTTGAATAATGAGAAGCAAACAAGATGATAGCCATATTTATGTTTCTCTAGTTATTGTTTATTGTAAAACCCAAAGTGTCTGGAAATTATTACTGTGGGTGTTAGAGCCTTGGTCAAAAGAGCTAATGCAAGGACTCTGATAGTGCTTAGGGAATTTGGCTTCATGTGTTCTGCATTTCATGCTGAGGGAAGTGGCTGCTTCCCTGGATAGACTTGAAAAATTCTTGGCCTTAGTAAACCAGGCTCTGCTTTCATTCAGATCAGATACATTGGGTAGGATCAGATGCTGAGCATCTGCTCAAAGCCTCTGTTAACACAACTCACCTGGCCTTGAAAGTTATCTCCAAATTTGACTTAACATATTTTACTGAAGATCTAAGTTATCATTGGCTAAAGCAAACCATTATTTAAGGTATTAGAGAAAAAATGATGGCATAATGCTAAGATGCTCCTCATTCTAAAATACATTTCTATTTTAGATTCAATGTGCATCTTAGATTAGAAGAAATACAGTGATGCTAAACCTCACTTCCTCTTCTATACCTGAATCCAATTCTTTCCTAGTTGAGAAGGTCTAAATCTCCTCAAAGTCTCATATAAGCTATAACTTTGTCATGAATTATAGCCATTCTGGGAAGAAAGAATTTCTGGAATGTTAACATAAAAAAGGTTTTAGGCAGCACAAGGAACTCTGAATAGCATACGTGAGTTTAAGAGGAAAATATTTCATTGCTTGAGTTTTACAAATTGAGTTTACTGTCTTGTGCTTTATATAGTATGTTTTAGAGAAAAGTTTTTTTTTTTTCCTCTTTTTTTCTTTCTACATCCTGCTTCACCCAAATGTAGCACTTTGAAGGGGAAATTCAAATTTCAATATTGGACATGTTAAATTTGGGAAATCTATTTGATATTCAAGTGGAGTTTTCTGCAGTTCAGTGTTATATGAGGAATTATGAAAGATGGCTTATAGAAAGGGAATGAGGTTTATTTTTCTAAGTAGTTTTCTGTTTGCCCTATTTCACATATTTATGGAGTGTAAGAGCATCAGCTAAACAGTAGATACCATCTATCATTTACACAGGACATAAGAAATTGGTCTCTGGTCATTATTTTTTGTGATGGAGTGAATTATTAATACTGATTATACAAGTCTTTTATTTCATTCTCTTGGCCATAATATCAGTTTCCATAAAACCCACACAATAATCATCCATTGCTTCCAGTTAGTAATAATTGTCTGTCTAATCTTATTAACACTGTTTCCTAGTATTTCCATCCTTCTCTATTTTTATCAGCTATTCTCAATTATGAAGAGTTGTTCTCAGGTATTTTGTTGAGGATTTATGCTTCTATATTCATTAGAGATATTGGTCTGTAGTTTTCTTTTTTCGTAGTATCTTCATCTGGTTTTGGTATTAGGGTGATGTTGGCTTCATAGAATGAATTTGGTGGCATTTTTCCTCTTCATTGTTTTGGAAGAGCTTCAGCAAGATCGGTATTAGTTCTTCTTTGATTGATTAATAGAATTCATCTGTGAAGCCACCTGGTCCTGGCTTTTTACCTTTGGGAGGTTTTTGATGACTGTTTCAATCTCTTCACTAGTGATTGTTTTGTTGAGGTCTTCTATTTCTTCTAAAGTCAATGTAAGTGATTCTTGTGTTTCTAGGAATTTGTCCATCTCATCTACATTTTCTAGTGCCTCATGTATCTTGGGACACTGAGGTTAGGTGCATAAATATTTAGAATAGTTATTTCTTCTTGTTGAATCGCCCCTTTTATTAATATATAATGACCTTCTTTATTCCTTATAACAGTTTTGCATTTAAAATCTATATTGTCCGATATTAGGTTTGCTACTCCAGTTCTTTTTTGGTCACTATTTTCGTGGAATATCTTTTTCCAACCTTTCACTTTTAACCTGGTTGTGTTCTTATGTCTGAGGTGAGTCTCTTGTAGACAACATACAGATGGCTGGTATTTTTAAATCCAGTCTATCAGTCTATGTCTTTTGATTGCAGAGTTCAAGCCATTAACATTTAATATTATAACTTAAAGGCATTACTTACTTCATCCATTTTGACCTTTGGCTTTCTGTTGTCATATCGTAATATTGTCTATTTTTTTTTTAACCCTTTAATTTACCCTTTCTAATAATCTTCATTTCTACATTCTTCTCCAAGTCTCTTGCCCTTCTTTTTTCCTTTCAGGCTGCAGCACTCCCTTTAGTATCTCTTGTAAGTCTGGTCTTTTGGTAGCATATTCTATGAGTTTTTGTTTGTCTCTGAAGACTTTGAATTCCCTTTCATTTTTGAAGAACAGCTTTGCTGGATACAGAATTCTTGGCTGGTCGTTTTTCTCTTTCAATACCTTAAATACATCATACCACTTTCTTCTCTCCTCCATGGTTTCTGGTGAGAGTCGGTACTTAATCTTATTGAGTTTCCCTTGTATGTGATGCTTTGCTTTTCTCTTGCTGCTTTCAGAACCTTCTCTTTATATCTGATATTTGTTATTCTGAATAGAGGCATCTTGGTGTAAGTCTATTTGGTTTTATTCTGTTTGGGGTGTGTTGTCCTTCTTGGAGCCATATTCATTTCTTTCATAAGGGTAGGGAAGTTTTCAGTCATTATTTCCTCAAATATTCTTTCTGCCCACTTTCCATTCTCTTCTTCTTCTGGGACACTGATCATATATATGGTTTTGCATTTTGCATTGTCATTCAATTCCCTGAGACCCTGTTCCATTTTCCCCCATTCTCTTCTATTTCTGTTCTCCTGTCTTTTCCAGTTCAGATGTTCTGTCTTTGAAATCACTAGTTCTGTCTTGAAGCAATTCAAATCTGTTCTTATGTGACCTAATGTATTTTTAATCTCATCCATCATGTCTTTCATTCCCATAAGGTCTGTTTCTTTTTTTTGCAGACTTTGAAATTGTTCTTTATGCTCACCCAGTGTCTTCTTAACATCCTTTATCTCTTTAGTAGTATTTTCTTTAAATTCTTTGAAGTGATTTGGAAGAGTTGTGTGATTATCATTGATTAATTGTCATAAATCCTGAATCATTCATTTGTTCCTTTGGTTGGGCCATCTCTTCCTGTTTCCTAGAATGGGTTGTAATTTTTTGCTGATGTCTAGGCATCTGATATGTTGGTGATTTTACTCTGATGACCAATTTCTGTCTCTTGACTATTGTTGTTCTTTTTTTAACAGCTCTTCTTTAATATTTGGTTCAGTTTACCCTAAGTCTTTAAGACTGCCAAGCTTAAGTTATCAAAATCGTTCTAGGGACCCACTAATGGGGTGCAGACTTTCTCCCAGGGATGGGGTAAAGAGAACTCTAAAAGCAATTTTTGTCCATATAATTTCCAGACCAGCCAGCAGATGGCATTTGTTGGTGCACCTTTCCACTGTGGTGTATCTCTCCATTTTCCTTTGTTTTTGTCTGACCAGAGCCAAGATTTAAAGCAGGCTCCACTGGCCAAATTATCTGAAGAAAAGCCCCCGACTCCCCCTCCCTTTTCCCTTGTAACAGCTGACAGAGAAGAAGACGAATGCTACCCTCAGTCAGCTGAAATGAGCCAAGGGTTTTATCAGTGCTGAATATCTCATGGGTGGTGGGAGGAGCTCTTCCTGGTGGCCAGGTGGTTTATTAATTCACACTTTGTTGTTTCAGCTTCTTCATCTCTCTGTCCGTCATCCTCCTGGGAGTTGTGTAGCTGGCCGGCTACAATGTCCTGGTCTGCTGACCCCCAAAGCAGGTCTCTCTGGCAGTTTTTGGCTCTTTTTCCATTGTTTTTGTCAGAGAGCTGAGCCTTATATGTCTAACCCGATGCCATCTTCCCACAATCTGTCTCAACTCCCTTTTAAGAGTTCTAACAACTCTCATTTGGTGAAGATAAAAAGTAAAAGTTTAGGGAGCAAAAGGACATAAGTACACTAAAAGTGCTATACCAGATGGGACTAATAATTCAGGCAAGATTTGGTCTTTGGCAATTCAGGATCTTTTGTTGGATCAGTGATGGCAAAATTTTTTTTGTAAAGAGCCAGATAGTAACTATTTTAAGTTTTGTGGGCCATAAAGTCTATGTTGCAATTAGTCAACTCTGCAGCTATAGCACAAAAGCAGCCATAGACAATATGTAAACTAATGGGCATAGCTGTGTTCCAATAAAACTTTATTTACAAAAATAGGTGGTAGGCTGGGTTTGGCCCATGGGCTGTAGTTTGCTAACTCCTGTGTTAAAGGCCAATTCCTTCATGTTGACATTCAACTAGTTAGGATTTATCTGGAAAATCATCTTTGCCTTCAAAATTCTATTATTAATGTGTTATTTTACATGTTCTTCAAGTGATTTGTTTTAATCTTATAATCTCTTGGGGAAAAACGTTCCATGATTATGTTTTTTCTGTGTATAACACGTTGGATCCTATTTTTTCTTTATTTACTCATTTCATCAAACATTTATGGGGCACATGCTAAATGCCAGGTACCATTCTGGATGCTAAACATTCATCCATGAATGTACCATATCAAAGAGCCTGCATTTCAGTGTTTCACACAGATAAGTTTTGTATTTATTATCTAATGTAATGGTGTGATAATCACCAGGATTGGGGGAATTGTGAAGTGTTCAGGGATTAAATGGAGTGTCAGGGAGGGCTTTCTAGAGAAAGTGATATCAAAGCTAAGAGCCGAAGAGCATTCTAAGTGTTATCCACATGAGGGAGTGTAGAGAAATACTTTGCAAAGGGAACAGCATGAGCACAGTCCTGGAAGTAAGAGGGAGAGTGGGAGCTGAGAGAATCAGGGTACCCTAGGCTTTACAGCAATGCTTATTAGCTGGAGTCTCAGGGCACACTGTTGTATTCCAAACTTTTCTTAATTTTGATCATTGATTAAAATCTAATATATTTTTTTCAACAAAGTTACAGAAGTGAATTTAAGAAGAAAGCTGGAATTCAACAGGCTGTAGGTTAAAAGTAAATCACAATTTGCTTTAAGAGTGAGTCACAGAGTATAATATCCAGATAGAACCAAAGAAAGATTATGTACTTTTAAAAAATCTGTATTTACTTTTGTCAATGTTATACATTCATATAATTTAAAATGTCATATAATTCTATAAGGCTTTTGACTAACAAAGCTGTTCTTGTTCCTATTCCATTTTCCAATATCAGAGTCAATTACTTTAAGCAGTTTTAGCTTCTTATTTTTGGTATTATTTGGTATTTAACTTAAAATCTTTAAAATAAAATGCTTACATTGTTACTTTTTGATATTTCAGTTTTGGCAATTGTCTTTTGATCTTTCCATGGAAGAGGAAGGTTTGATCTTCTCTCTCCCTCTCCCTTTCTCTCAGTTCTCTCTCTTAGTCTCCCTCTCAATCTTTCTTTCAATCTCTCTCTCTCTCTCACACACAGCGCTTATATACTACTTAGTACACATTTTCTGTTTCCTAATCCACTAAATATAATTATATTATAATTTGATTATATTACTATTAAGCATTAACATTATTATGACTACTTAAATATCATATACATGGAACTATGTAGCATATAATGGTTATTTTTCCTTTTCAACACAAAATTTGTTTTCCCTGGAGTTAATATATATGTCTAATATACATATATTTCTCCTTTTTTTTTTGTATGTGTTTATCACTAATACCTTCAATGGCTACTTATTGAATGTCTACTATGTGCCAGGTACATTCTAGATAATTGCATACATCAGTGAACTAAATAGATATAACCTTATCCTCAAAACCTCCCTAGGTTGGGTAAAGCTCTTCTCAGTATGTTCACACACCTGAACACCAATTTGATTTCTTGAATAAAGCATTCAAGGTCTGTATTAGTTGCTTTCTAGGTCTGCTGCACAACTCTCTCAGTTGAATTCAGATCTCTCTCAGTCAAATTCTTTGTTTTCTGTTTTTGGAACCCTTATTTTCCTGGTGTTGAATGTCTTGGACTAGTCATCAAATTTTCTTGTCCTATTTTCCATTTCTTTATCATTTTGCTTTATGTTTTAGGATATTTTCTCAGGTTTATCTTTAACCCTTCATTATGTTTTTTTCCTGCAATGATATTTTAAATTTCCAACAGCTTTAAAAAAAAAATTCTCATTAGCCTTTTCTATAATTTCTTATTCCTGTTTTGGATACAGTATCTTTTCTTATGGTTTTGAAAAAAAAAATTAGTACATTTTAAAGTTTCATTTTTACTGAATTGTATCTCTTTCTTCCAAGTTACATTTTCTTACATTTGTTTTGGACTTAGCTTTCCTCATGTTAGGTGATACTAGATTGTCCCCTCATATTTAAGTGAGGGGCACAGGTCAGCTGGTTGATTGACACTTCTGTGTCCATGGATGGGGACTACTGATTGTGGCCTTTGCCATGGTGGCTAATTTTGTTGGTAAATCCCAAATGTAAATATCTTTAGGTCTTTTATCCTGGACTGGTTAGATTCTCCAGGAATAACATTCCCAATCAGCAGCCTGGAGGGTACACATTCTTGGAAATGAGCCGAGTGGGTTCCTTAATTCATTCATTTACACTGCTGTTTGTATACCATTATATAAACATACCACAATCTACTTATCCATTTATATTAGTCAGGATTTGTAATGCTAATTCTCATCACAATCTTAACATCACAGTGGCTAAATAGAACACATAGTTATTTCTCTCTCATTTCTTATTCCACAATCTGATGTGGATCAGTGTTTGCATTCCTGAAGCCTCTGTTTCTATTTTCCTTAGAGAGAAATTTCACACTTGATTCAATAAAGTCTTCATTTCATTTTTTAAATGTTATTTAATGCCCATTCTATGCTTATCATGGAGGGGATTAAAGTAGAAGTGGATGGCATGTGTCTTCTTCTGAGGCACTACAAGAAACGAACACCATTACATCCGGAGTGTTGGAGAAGGAAAGAAATCAAGTGTGAAAAATCATAATGAGCAGATTAGCATTTAAATAGAAAGTTACAGGTGTGGAAGAATTCTGTTGTTTTAGGATTTTAAAGAATGTGTCCTTGATTCCCTCTTTTCACTTGGCTTCACACTTCTCAAAAATTTTATTTTTATTGTCAACATACAAAAATGTGCAATTTACCTATTCAGTGATATTAGGAGTCAATTTACACCTTGGCAGCTAAGAGCAAATTTTGCTCTTCATATTGGTTAGAGCAGGCATTGTCCTTTGTGGCTTATTTCTCATCACCAGAAGAGTATTGCAGAAACAGGAAATGATCTGATGTATTTATTATATTTTATGTAGGAGTATGGGAGGATGTAAGAGAACTTGAAACTGTGATTAGAATATACCTCCAGACTATAGTTTCATTTCTTCTAAAGAAACTGTGCTTGGACTGTTATGTGGGTGAGAGTCTGAGGGAGACTTGGATCCACATCTAAATTTCCAAATCAGAAAATATGATCCAGCTACAGGAAATAGGAGGAAGTCCAGAAATAAACATCTATAGGATGGGGCAAAAAAGTCCTAATAAATATTTTTTGGTTCAAATACTTATTAAAAATGTTAAGCCAAGTTTAGCAGAGGATTTTGAATATATGCAGATTTTTAGGAAAGATGAATACTTACTCTTTTTATAATGTCAATTGTATCCAAATAAAAATAAGGATGAGATGAAAACTATTAAAATAAAGTAACAATATGGGAATAAATTCTAAGAAATTCCATAATAAAGCATCTGACTACAAAATTAATTGTTATATGCTGACTAAATCAAGCCTTCTTGTATCTACAGTAATATGTAGTATATATTTCTTACCATGAGCGTGAAAACATATAAGACATGTGACCATGATCCGGATATAATGGGATACTCATCTTCTAACAAAATAGTGTTACAGAGTACAGCTTGAATGCTAGGACTATTTCACCTAGCTACATAGATACCTGTTTCACAGCTTTATAGTTTTTTTTTTTTTTTTTCTCAGCAATAAGGAATGTTTTCAACACACATGTTATACGTAGATCTCTTTGATTTGTATTACTTAAACCTGTGGATCAGTAGTTGTAAACTTGTTTTTGGATCAAGAACGCCTTTGAGAATCTGATGAAAGTTATGCAATTTCTTCCCAGGAATATATAAGATTCTTACAGAAAATTTCTTGTAGACCATACCCCTTTGACCCCTTTATAGACTTCATGTAAGGAGCTCTACTCTTAAAAATAGTTGTCCTTGTTGCCTTTTGGAAAGTGCAAAAAAACACTACTTTTACCCAGTGTTGCCCCGCTCCCCCCCAGGCAGTCCTTGTTCTCCTCTTAGTGCTGGCTTCAGAAAACCATGTGGTAGTGGGAGGGAGGGACAGAATTTGAGGCTGCCTTTCTCTCTGGGATAAAAATAGGAAATAATTTATGCATGCATTCATCCATTAAACTATCAGTGATTAGGTAGTTACTATATAGAAAACAGTGTTCTAGGCATAGGGGGAACACATGATATATAATACAATCAAATGGTAAGAAGCACAGAAGCATTATTGACACTAAATTTATTTCAAAACCAGAGGTTCCAAATATTAAAAAGATAAATTATATTAGCTACACATATTTATAATAAATGATATGCTGTTTACAAAAATGCCTTATAAATTGAAAATGTTCTTCAAACATTATTTTTATCTTGATGCTGGGAAACTGGAGCCAATGAGGATCATAGTGAACAAAGGAGCCATGAAACTTTTTTACAGAAAATAGGGTTTACAAACTCAAAGAGATCCCAAAATAAACTTGATCCAAACCAGAAAAAGAAATTGCATTTGAGATTGTTTTATATAAGACTTAACAGGTACTTTGGCAGCACAAATTGATATTTAGCAGACATCATGCTCAAATATAAAGTTTAAGAAAGCCAGTTATACAAGTATATAATACTAGTTCAGGGTGTCACAAACTGGGTAGGTTGGGGGAAAACTACACCAAATGAAAGATATTGTCTATACTTACTAGTAATGTTTTGATGATGCTCTTTTATAGTTTGTAACAATTGTTTCACAACAATGTCATGTGGTGGTGGTGGGGTGATGTATGGGAGCCTTGTATGTTGATGTGCATGTTCATTTTTTAAGTTTACAACTTATACTATACAATTATTGTTTATGGATGTTCATATATGAACGATAACTTCAATAAAAAATGTTTTTTTTTAAAAAAAGAAGCCAGTTATAAAAATATAGTGCCGCAGAATATAGAGGGGTCCATTTTCTCACAGGGAAATTATTTCATAAAAAATGATCATTCAGGGAAAATAGGTCATAGCTCCCAGAAGCTTTCACAAATGGCAAAATATGTTAGGTAGATTTTCTAAGAATAATGTTAAAAATCTAACCTTGATAACCCCCCAGGAAATGAACAGAAATAGCACACAAATTAATAACAGGAAATATACATTTTTTTTATTTATATAAAATTGTCGACTTTATTATGGAGATATGGGAGAAGTTTCTAAGTATTTAATTACACTCATTTGAATCCTTAAAGCCATGTACATTATTTTGTGTTACAAGATATCATTTTGTGTTACTTGCTATCAGCTAATATAAGGTAGTGGTTATCATTAAAAAATTTGAAAATGCATAATCATTTTTTTTCTGTTGTTTGTTTATTTTGCTTCTTTTTTTCCTGCTAGGGGATAGGATGAGTGTCAGTAAAAATTAAAGGGAATAGAGTTGAATTAATTTTAGACCTTAATTTAGAGCAAATAATTCTCATAGTCCACACAAATATACATTTTTATGTAAAAACTAAATTGTTTCTGAACTGCCATAATAACTTTCTCACAAACTTGTTGGCTTAAAATAATAGAAATTTATTCCTAGTTTATTCAGAAGAAGTCCTAATTGAAGGTGTGACAGGGCTGTGCTCCTTTTGAAGGCCTTAGGGAACACTTCTTCCTTGTCTCTTCTTAGCTTCTGGTGTCTCCTGGCAATCCTTGGCATTCCCATCACTACCTCTGTCTTCACATGGCCTTATTCTCTCTCTTCTTTCATGTCTCTATATCGTGGGATTTAAGACCTACCCTAATCCAGACTATTTCCTCTTGAAATCCTCAATTACATCTGCAAACACCCTTATTCCAAAAAAGGTTACATTCTGAGGTTCTGGGTGGACATATCTTTTAGGGGCTACTATTCAACCTACTACCCCATACCACTGATTTAAAAAATAATTTTTTATTTTACATTATGTTGAGTGAACTAAACCAGGCACAAAAGACAAATATTGTATGATCTCACTGAACTAAATACAATGAGTAGACTTATGGAGTTGGACTATGGGGTGTAGGTTGGTGGGAAACAGGTTGTGAATTGGGAAGGGGATGTTGATGCTTGATGTATGTAGAATATTTGTTAAGGTCAATTGTAAATATGTGGTAATAGATGGAACTGATGGTAGCACATTATCATGAGTGTAACACTGTATTTATCACCTTAACAGATATAATAATAATGAAAAAGTTTGAAATATTGTGAAAGTTACCAAAATGTGACACTGAGACATGAAGTGAGCACATGCTATTGGAAAAATGATGCTGATAAGCTTGATTGCCACAGGATTGCCACAAACCTTTAATATGTAAAAAAATGCAATAACTTTGAGGCACAATTAAGTGAAGCACAATAAAACGAGATATACCTGTGTATAAATCCATTTATCTCATAAAGCACACCATATGGCAATAGTGACCAAAAGTTCAGAATAATATTCAAGCCTCAGTTTACTATAGGATGTGAATCTTATCTCCATTTAGATGGATAAATCTGTATAATCAAGAAATTGTCCTATTGCAAATGACAGAAACCTAAATCAAACAGGGAATTTATTGAATCATGAATGTAACTAAGAAGTCTAGTGGGAATGTCTTTGAAAGACAACAGCTTCAAAGGAATATTTCTACTTGCTCTTTCCCTCCAGCCCAACTCTTTTCCATTTCTTGGTTCTGATTCTATTAATGTGTTGGCCTCCTGCAACAGACAGGTTTCCCCTGTGTGGTAGGGGCAATGATGGTGTAGCCATAGAGATCATCATCCTAGTTTAGTGATCCCAGATTCTGAGGGAAAAGATAGCATCCATGCATCCAGTTTCATAGATGGGCCTGGACTAGGTCACCTGGCTCTTTTGGGGGCCAATCATATGGCCAAGGGGATGAGATACTTGTCAAACTAGCACTACATTATTTGCTGCTGTGGTTGAGGGTATAGTGAGATGTCTAGGCTGGTAGTCACAGAACAGAGTAAGTTAAGTCAGCTATGTTGGAATCAAACCCATGAAAGCATAAACATCAAGTTCTCTATAAATAACATTGAATATTTTTTAATGTTGAACTTTGTGGGTATTCTCAAAGAATTGATAATGAACTTTCAAAATTTATGTCTAAAGATCTCTGATGTTTTTCCGAGGGACCCTGAGCTAAAGTCATTGTGTAGCCTCTGGCTTATACATGACTTTTGGAAGACTTTCTTTTAACATATTTAAAAACATCACTGTTAGGAGTGGATTAACTGTGACATTTGGAAATGTCAGAGGTAATTTTGGCTGTGGCAATACTGGCCAAAGCATCACACCTATACAAATGAGTATTTATGGAGGGCCTGAGTATTTATGACATTGCTAGGCATCTTCTTTTTGTCTCTCCTGTTTTAGCAAATAGGTTTTAGCACTGAAGCAATCCATTTATTACTAGGCAATTATCATCAGAAAATGCCACTGCATAATTGTAGGATAAAAAAAGGCTGAGAGATATGATTAGTTGCTGATTTAGGAGAGGAGAGCTCATTGAAAGCAGAGCAGAGTACTGGGAATCAAGAACTCATATCCTGTTTTTGTTTTTTGATTAATTTATTTTTAATTGTGGTAAAATATACATAACATAAAAATCCTTTTAACCGTTTTAAGTGGATAATTCTTTGACATTAAGTATGACAAAGCTGTGTAATTTTTACCACTACCTATTTCTAGACTATTTTCATCATGCTAACCAAAACTCATACTCCTTTAGCAATAATTCCCCATTCTCTCCTTCTGCTTTTTGTCTCTATGGATTTGCTTTTTCTAAGTATTTCATATAGGAGAAGTCATACAATATTTATCCTTCTGTGTTTGACTAATTTCACTCAACATGATGTCTTCAAGGTTTATCCATGTTGTAGCATGTACCAGGACTTCACTTCCTTTTGTGTCTGAATAATATTCCATTGTATATATATCATTCTGTTTATCCATTCATTTATTGATGGACACTTGGGTTGCCTCCACATTTTGGCCACTGTGAATAGTGCTGCAATGAACATTGGTGTACAAATATCTGTCAGAGTCCCTGCTTTCAATTCTTTTGGGTCTATACATAGAAGTGAGATTGCTGGGTCATATGGTAATTCTATATTTACCTTTCTGAGGAAATGCCAAACTGACTTCCATAGCAGCTGAACCATTTTGCATTGCCACCAGTAATAAATGAGTGTTCCTATTTCTCTGTATCCTGTCCAACACTTGTAATTTGCATTGTTTTTTAATAGTAGCCATTCTAGTGGTGTGAAATGGTATTTCATTGTGATTTTGATTTGCATTTACCTGATGGCTAATGATGTTGAACATCTTTTCATGCACCTTTTGGCCATTTGTATGTATTCTTTGGAGAGATGTCTATTTAAATCTTTTGATCATTTTTAATTGGGTTGTCTATCTTTTTGTTGTTGAGTTGAAGAATTTCTTTATATATTCAGTATATTACACCTTTATCAGATATTTGGTTTCCAAATATTTTCTCCCATTGTATAGGTTTAGTTTTATTTTCATCTTAAAGTTCTTTGAGGCACAAACATTTTTAATTTTTGATGAGGTCCCATTTATCTACTTTTTCTTTTTTTGCTTGTGCTTTGGGAATAAAGTATAAGAAACCATTGTCTAATCACAAGATCCTGGAGATGTTTCCCTACATTTTCTTCTAGGAGTCTGATAGTTCTGGTTCTTATTTTGATGCATTTTGAGTTGATTTTTCCTAAGGTGTGAGGTAGGGATCCTCCTTCATTCTTTTGCAAATGGAGATCCAGTTTTCTCAGCACTATTTGTTGAAAAGAATATTCTTTCCCAACTGAGTGGTCTTTGCCCCCTTGTGAAAAATCATTTGGTCATAAATGTGAGGATTGATTTCTAACTCTCAATTCTATTCCATTGGTCTATATATCTGTCCTTCTGCTGGTATTATTTTGTTTTGATTACTGTTGTCTTGTAATAAGTTTTAAGATCAGGAAGTGTGAGTCTTCTAACTTCATTCTTCTTTATCAAAATAACTTTGGTTATTCGAGACTCATTACCATTCCATATAAATTTGATGATTGGCTTTTCCACTTCTGCAAAGAAGGTTTTTGGAATTTTGATTGGCATTGTGTTGCATCTGTAAATCACTTTGGGTAGAATTGATATCTTAACAATATTTAGTCTTCCAGTCCATGAACATGGAATGTCCTCCCATTTATTTATGTCTTCTTTTAGAAATGTTTTGTAGTTTTCTGTGTATAGGTCCTTTACACCCTGGTTAGATTTATTCCTAGATATTTGATTTTTTTACTTGTTATTGGGAATGGATTTTTTTTCTTGAATTCTTCTTCTGATTATCCATTGCTTGTGTTCATAAACACCACTGATTTTTGGGTGTTCCTCTTGTACTCTGCCACTTTGTGGAATTCATTCATTGGCTCTAGGAGCTTTGTTGTGGATTTTTCAGGGTTTTCTGTAGATAGGATCATACCATCTGCAAATAGGGAAAATTTACCTTTTTCTTTCCAATTTGGAGGTGATTTATTTCTTTTTCTTGCCTAATTACTCTAGCAAGAACTTCCAGTACATTGTTGAATAACAGTGGTGACAGTGGGCATTCTTGTCTTGTTCCTGATCTTAGAGGGAAAGCTTTCAATCTTTTACCATTATGTAAGGTGTTAGCTGTGAGCCTTTCGTATATGCCCTTTATCATGTTGAGGAAGTTTCCTTCCAATCCTAGAGTGTTTAAGTGTTGTTTTATCAAGAAGTGGTGCTGGATTTTGTCAAATACTTTTTTTCCACCAATTGAAATGATCATGTGGTCTTTTTCCTTTATTCTGTTAATGTGGAGTATTACATTGACTTTCTTATGTTGAACCACCCTTGTATACCAGGGATAAATCCTACTTGATCATTGTATATAATTCTTTTGATGTGCTGTTGGATTCAGTTTGCTAGTATTTCCTTGAGGATTTTCGCATCTATATTTGTAAGAGGTATTCGTCTGTAATTTACTTTTCTTCTATGTCTTGAGAAGAATGTGTATTCTGTTTCCATTGGTGAAGTGATCTGTATTTGTCAATTAGGTCTAGCTCATTTAGAGTATCATTCAAGTCTTCTTTTTTCTCATAACCGTTTTTGACTTAAACTACATAGTCTATTTTATCTGATATTGATATAACTACCCCATCTCTTTTTTGGTTACTCCTTGCATGGTATACATATATTTTTATCCCTTCACTTTCAATCTACTGTAGTCTTTGAATTTAAGATGAGTCTCTGATAGAGAGCATATGGTTGGGTCATGCTTTTTTATCCATTCTGCCAATATCTGCCTTTTGACTAGAGAGTTTAATCCATTTACATTATGTATATCTTTGTACATTGTATGTACAAAACTAAAGATTTACCATTACTTTTTACTTGCATTTCAGCACATGTATGAAGTAACAGACTCAAGAACTTTATATTATTTAATCCTCCTAACAATTCTACTATACATATATTATAATCTTTCTCTGTACAAATGAGGAAGTTTGTGGCAGTTTTGTAAATTTGCTAAAGTAGATTTAAGTAAATTTTCAACCCTGCTAAAGCAGAATTTCAATTCATATCCAGGTATCTCTTATTCAGTTTGTCATGTATTAGGCAAGCTTGCCTAATAAGTATCCTTATATTGGACTTTAAATATATATCTATATTGGACTCATGTAAAACAGTCCATGTAGTTATTCATCTGTAGGTTCACATTTTATTAAGGGTCTTTTCCCAGAGCTATGATAAGTTAGTTTCTCAACAAAATTAAATTGAATTGAAACTGATTGTTGATATAATTTATACCCATAAATTTTTCTTCTCATTATAATCCAAGGCATAATTGTAGCCAGATGTTGTCTCCTTCCCTTTTCTTCCAGGTTTACTGTTCTTTGACCCAACCCAAAGAGAGGGTATGTAAGTTTTGAATCCTCCTATGGAGTTGTATTACAATTCTGATGGAGTTAGTACTGCCAGATTTAGCAAATAAAAATACAGTACATCCAGTTACATTTGAGTTTCTATTTATTTGAAAACCAAATTTAATTGGACATCTGATATTTTATCCAATTTGAGTTCCTCCAACTGGAATCTATTTGATGTTTGCTTTTGCTTTCCTTGAATTTTGTTGGTACTATATATTTTTTAATATAAAACTTTCAGACAAGGCCTTCAAGTGAAGTATTCCTTTTTATCTGAGGTTTCAAGCTTCAGTAAGTTGAGTTCATCATCAGTCAGCATCTACCACTTTGATTTCTTATTTCAAGTATTGTTCTCTGGCATGTACTCTGATTTCAATATTTCCATGCAAGGCATTTACTATTTTATTGAACCTTGACAATCATCCACAATACAGAACTCTAAAGAAGAAAAGGCAGAGTAGGAAAGAATAAAGGATGTTGGAAGGAATCAAGTTTAGAACTTTTTACTACAGCAGATGAGGATCAGGTGATTGAGAAGCCAGGGTGCTATGGAAAAACTAAGAGGTGGATGATGAAGATAAACTGGTTATGTACAATAGCAGAGGGATTCTCCTAAAGCAGACTATAATCGGAGATGGATCATGAACTCTCAGGACTTTCAGGAACTGCTTTGTCCAGGGATGTCCCCTATGGTGGTTTGTAGCTATGTACCCCAGAAAAAAACATGTTCTTAAACTTAATCCATTCCTGTGGGTATGGACTCATTGAAGTAGGACCTTTTGAAGAAGCTACTTCAGTTAAGGTGTGGCCCACCTTTATCAGGAAGAATCTTAATCCTATTACTAGAGCCTTTTATAAGCAGAGGGAGAGAGGGAGATGAAATAAAGTCACAGAGGGAGGAGCTAGAAGCAATGGAACCCAGAAGTGAAGGGAGAGACCAGGAGAGGCTGCCATGTGCCTTGCCATGTTGACAAGCTAAGGACCAAGGATGGCTGGCAGTCAGTCCCAGAATGCCTCAGTCTTCAGGGAGAAAACGTTGCCTTGCTTGATTTTGGACTTCTCCTACCCTCAAAACCATGAGCCAATAAATTTCCATCATTTAAGCCAACCCATTGCATGGTATTTGCTTGGGTGGTTGTATTAGTTTGCCAAAGGGGTACGGATGCAAATTTCCAAAAATCTTTTGGCTTTTATAGAGTGTATTTATTTGAGGTAAAAGCTTAAAGTTACAAGGCTCTAAAGAATCCAATTCTTTCGGTGTTTTCTCACCAAAGTCAGTTGCCACATGTTGAAGCAAGATGATTGCTGATCTCTGCCTCCTCTCTCAGGGTTTCTCAGCTGCTCAGCGGCTCTGTTCTCTTCGGCTGGAAACTGTCAGGCAAATGGCTCACCTCTTTTCCCAGGGCTTTAGCTGTTTGAGCCTTCTTCTTTCTGTCACATGGCAGGACCTAAATGACCAAGTTCTCTCCTCTTCCATGTGTCTTCTTGAGTGAGTGTCTGTTTATATCAGCCCGCCAAGGGGGTGGGAACTCAACCTGAAACAAACCTTACTGACATTGTTGAATCAAAGTCCTAATCTTAACAGGTCATTTAATCAAAGACATCTCAGCTGAATCTAATACAATCAAAAGGTATCACACCCAGGGGAATAGATTAGTTTACAACATAATCTTTCTCTTTTGGGGATTCATAAATAATCTCAGACTGCCATTGCAGTAAAGGAAACTAAAATACCCCCTCTTAGTTCTAAAGGTAGACATCCTCTGTCTGGAAAGCATGGTGTTCTGCTAAAATACTGTGTCAACAATTTAGTAAAAAAAAATTAGAAAAGATCTTTACTACCACCCATAAATATACACTCAGGTAAGATGGACTCTTGCTAATGAAGAGCTTGTGAGCTTCTTTGAAGAAATATTCTTTGAAAACATATTATTATATGATATTTTTAGAACATAATTTAGCTTAATAATATTCATCTTCGAAGTCACTTCAAGAAAGAAGTTCCAGAGGAAACATAATGTAACAGGGCATCACCTATAACACTATTTCAACTGTATGTCTTAACTCTATAGCTTTGTGGGAATTACACACACATACATATACTTGCACACACATATCTGCTTGTTCATAAACAATTTTGAACACAAATTCATCCTCATTCATTTCTGGCTAACTTCCTCATTGATCCAATTTCCACTTTGAACCTGACTCTTGACCTCTTCTGTTATTTACATTCTCATTTTAGCTTCTCTGGGTAGACACATGCCTCTGGTCTCTCTAACTTTAGACTCTTAGTATCTTCTCAAAATATTGTAAAGTGTGCATGTATATTAAGTTGTGATTCGTAATTTGGGGATATTATGTACAAGAACAAAGGCCATAAAATTAGAGTATTGTAAAGCAAATGTCAGAGGGTTACTTTTAATATGCCATTGCTGGGAGTTCTGAGACTAGAAATTCTATAGTTGTTTTAGTGAACTATTATAACACTATTTCAACTGCAAACATTAAAGAAATATAAAAAAACTGCAAAGCAATAAAGAATCATTTTCAAAAAAATCACTAAAATTCTATCTGCCAGCCAACACATTAACTGTTAAGTAATCTTTATTCTCAGTTCTAGGTCTTTAATTTCCTTACATGAGAAATTCCTTCAACAATAAGTAAATATAGCATAGTACACTTTGAAATTCAGTGAGAATAAAATTAAAAGAAACTTAGTGTGGCTTATTCACTGTGACAGAATTTAATTATTTCTTTTTTTGTGAATTATAAGAGAGAGTTCATAAGAGGAACAGATTGAAATACAAATACTCATGGTCCTGTTAACTGCAGCTAGTACAGGTAAAACAGTAAGGTTCAAGTCAAGAGCCCCAATGATATGTAACAAATTGCAAATTGTGACTTATTCATATAAAATCCTAGAGTTATCTTTAGAGTCCAAAATTCCTAACATAACCTATAAATTCAGTCATGATGCAGTCCCTGCTTATCTCTTTGTCTTCATCTCTTTCTATTTCCTTCTTCCACTTGATACTCCAACCACAACGATCTACTTATACCCTTTCCTGAATTTGAGATATTCCTCCATTTTAGCCTTTGTATAATCTTTTTCTTCTGATAGAACACCTCTTCCCACCTATCTAACTTTAAAATCCCAGCTTACTTTGTGTGCTCTCTCTTCTTATCCCACATTTAAAATTATCTGACAATAAGGTAATGACTCTTTACTTGTATATCTTTTATATTAATCTTTGACTGTCGTTTGAAAGGAAGTTCCTCATTCTTCATTGTATATCTAGAGCCTAGGTTATTACCCTGCCTACAGTAAGCACTCAAAAAATATATTTTGAATTAGTGGGGAAAGCAAAGTTGATAGACCCAGCTGCAGCTGCTTGGAGGAAGTTCAGTTGGTTGAAAGATCATGATCACTCCAAAAGCATACTAATGTAATCCAAATGTATATATGGCTTCTACAAGAAGCCGCTGGTTTTGCTGTGTACAATCTTAAATCAGGGCTAAACACTTTCTAAGTTTTTGCACAGACACAAACACACTCACCCCTACTGTACAAACGGGAGTCTGTACATTGTTGGTTGCCTATCCAATAGCCATTCTATATCTTCCTTGTTAATAGAATTTCAATTTTATTCAGTCTCCTTATTCCTCCTAGTGGCTGTGAGATAATCACAAGCTCTTTGCTTGCCAAGTGACCCTTAGACAGGGCCTCCGACAAAAATCTGGCCAATGAGATGTAGTGAGAAGTCAGCAAGGGGGTTTATAGGAAGGTTTTCTTACTCTTAAAAAGGATACAGTGAAGGAAAGGGCCATTCCTTTTGTTCTGGTTCATCTTCCACTTGTGTTTCAGTGTCTGTTTGTGACACCTAGAATGGTGGCAGCCATCTTGTGGTTGGTAGGGCTTGTTTATTAGTGAGCATCAGAGAGGAATTACTGGGTGGGCGCCTGCCTCTTTTATTGGGGGATCCCAAAATATAAATATCTGATGGATTTTGGTTGCAGAGCCAGTCTGTTTTTCTAGAGAAGAAATTTTCAGTCTTCTCTCTGAATATATAAGGCTAGGTGCTATAATTTTAGCAGCCAAGCAGAATAAGGCTCTTTCTATTCTCCTGCCCTCTGCCTTCTCACTTGTCTTTGAGTCTAAAGTCTACCTAATTCAGTTCTCCAATAAGCCACTTCTTGTCTCCTGCAGATAATTGAGGAGGGGACATCACCTGACTATATGAAATCAAGAGTATAAGTGGGAAAAACATATTTATAATTGCTCCTCTATGGGTAGGTATATTCTGTTTTTCTACTCTGCTAAAACAATTACTTTTCATGTCTCTACTTCACAGGTTCCAAAATTGGGATGATACATTCGTTTGATATCTTGTCCTCTATAATTCTTTTTGTACTTATGGATTTTAACTTTTTAATTCCTTTATGGACATTTTAGTTGTTTTGGGGGGATAGGTAGGAGAAGCATGTGCACTTATTCTACCTTGTTTAAATGGCCATCTTCTGCTTCAATGTCTTACCTAACTTTTACTTTGACAAATTTATGTCTTCACCCCCATATTTAAGAAGTTTTGAAATATGCATTACTGCCAATAAACCCTGCATCTGGTTTTCAGGGATGAACTATTGGAGCTTATTTTGTGGTGGTGTGTGGAAGCTGGCACATGAGAGCTGATTGTTAATTTTTTCAGGAATTTTGTGAATCAGTTGTATACAAAGCCATTATTGAAAATTATATAACCCTAAAATTAAATAAATTATATTAAGAACAAACAATGAAAACTCAAGTCTCATCATGTCCTCATTATTTTACTAGAGACTAATATCTATGTTCTTAAGGTTATTTTTATCTATTGTACTAGTAAAATAGAAATATCTTATAATGGTGTACTACTATATATATCCTCCCAACTCTGCATTCAGTAACATCTCGTTGGTAGCTTTAAATGAGACACGATTTATACCATAGAAATTTTCAAATACTGCAAATCAAGCTATTTTCTCTGGAAACTTGGTTATTAAATATTGACCAGCATGGCACTGTTACATATCCTCCAAAGTCAAGGAAACAAGGCATTACTCCTCACTTGTGCCCCATCACCTTTTATTTAGATCTTGCCCAGAGCTTTGAGTTTTTGTTTCAACTTTCTTCCTTTCCTTCTTCCTTATTTTCCTCACTTCTACCTTCCCTCCTTTTCTATCTCCCTCCTTTCCTTTTTCTTTCTTTCAGAAGTTGACTCCATATACCAGAGTTATCCACCCACTGGCCAGCATATGATTAGAAATGGCCAGACTGCCTGGAACCAGGGCATCGCTGTTTTTTTCCACTGCCAAACCTCTTCTGCTTAGTCAGTACTGCTTAGGCCCAAGGAAAAACCCCATGCCCTTTGTGTATGACCAAGTCATGGTTTTAATCTCAAAGGCCACGTAGCATATTTGTATCAATTTTTCTGTTCTCCCTTTGAGTTCTCACCCCTACTTATTAGCTCATTGTTGATTGAGTCTGAATCTTCTGGCACAGAAAAATGAATACGCATTTCATACATCTTTAGGCAAATACAGTTTTAATCACAAGACAGAATGGAAATATAGTTATATGTCTTTTAAAAGAGCCTTCCTGTGCCAAATTGTATATGATTAATTTGTAACTTTCGTTTTATAAAATAAACACATAAATCACTTTATTTGGTGATCTACCCAAAAGCTTGATATATTATTGATATAACCAATTATTATTTAATTTTTTATGGGTAAAAGAATTTTTCCTTAGAAAAGGCACACTTTGGTAGATGGATTACTTTTTAGTCTTTAAATTTAGAGGAAGAGAAATTGCAGCTAGTGAAAGGAAATAAACAAGGTATCACATTTCATGATTTTTTTTCCTTTTGATGTATTGAAAACACTTTTTCTTGAAGAGATCTATTACTTTTCTTTTCTCAAGTATCCATTATGTAGTAGAGTTGACAAGACTATAATCTGATATATTTTCTTCTTTAAAATGCAATGTAATTCAGTAAAATATATAGACTTTTAATAATTTACAAAATAAATAATACAGAGTTTAATGAAATTAATAGGAACATAAACCATGGGAGCTAGAAGGGACCTTTGACATTATCTCTTTGTATAGACATTTTTGATTGTTTCCCACTAGTTCTTCCCTCACTTCTTATTTCCAAATAGGACAATGAGATTCTCAGCCAAGAGGATTTGTTGTACATAACACTATCTCCAAATTATTGGGTCCTAGATGGCCTACACCAATCAACCCTGTCTTCTTTGCTCCTTGTTTGGCTTGTTAACTAAGTTCGTTGGGTAAAGTCAAGCTCACTTTTCTTCTTGGAGTTGGGATGTACAGATGAGATGCCTGGAATTTCCAAAACCATTTTCTACTGTGATGAGGGGCTAAGCTGAGGATAAAGCTGACACAGAAGAGTCAGTGTTAAGAGAAGTAGAACCAGTCCTTTGATGAAATTACTCCCCAAAGCTGCTTCCCCTCTGGAATTTTTAGTCATGGGAGCCAATGCATCCTTATATTTTTTATTTTAACTAGTTTTAGTTCAATTTTATATAACCTGCAACTGAAAAATCTCCTAAACAATACCCTCCTCTAATGCCCTGTTTTCCCGATTGAAATTGATTCAGACAATTTAGTATCTATTATCAAGTGTTCACATTCATGATTTTTACATTCATTTGTTGAACTCTTAACTATGTGTCAGATCCTGTGGCCAATTCTGTTTCTATGAAGAAGCTTAAGATATGCTCCTTCTATTGAGGGACATCCACCCTGTCAGGAGAACATTTATGAATTAATTATGTTACAAGGTGAAAAGTGCTTATAATAGAGGCAGAGATTGATGTGGGTACACTGAGGAAGACAAGAACAGTTTTGTTTGGGGTACTGGGAGGAGTAGGAGGAATGGTCCAGTTGAAGAAGGGGTAGTTCTTCCAGGAAGAAAGAACTTGCTTAGCAAATTGAAAAGCTATAAAAATCCATAGTATATATGGGGATACCTTGGATGTATGAGTATACACTGGATGTATGGTAGAGGAAGAAGTGGGGAATGAGCTGAACATATTACATGCTACGTGCTAACTTTTAAAAATTAGGACATTTTAGCATATATCAGGTTGTGATTTTGTCATAATTATTCAATCTAGGCCTTTATATAGATCAAAATAAATCTACTCGAAGGGAGCTATTCTCTATGAAGGAAAAAATCAGCCCATGTTCTCTTCTTTCAGCAGTAAATTTAGTATCACTTTGAATAAAAAGAAGAAAAGGAAGAAGATGTTTTCCATTTCAGTTTGGCATTTTGAGATTTTTCAAATAAACTAATAGTACCAGTAAAGTAGATTAGTTTTATAATGAAACAAGCATGAAACTAGGAATTGTAAATTTATTCTCTTGGTCTGTATTAGTTTAACATTTGAAGGGCATATATCTTCTTTGGATATTGGTTCTTAATGTATAGAAATGAGGGGGTTGTCCTCTATTTTCTAAGATACCATTCCGTTTCTGAAAATGTATCTTTGTATATGTCTTAAGCTCATGTATGGTTTTCTTTACTTCAAATGCTGTCCCTGCAAGATTTTACTATTATTTGTCTATCTGTTTGACTATGAATTATTATGTAAGTATTCAGAAGGGAGGTATATAGAGTAAAGGAACAAGACTTAAACATAGTTGGCCCTCAATCTATTGTTCTTATTAATATGCATTCCTTCATGTCTTCTTGTATAAGAATAATGCTAACTCCCAACAGTAGGGCATATACTTTGAAATGTTGTAGTGATTGGTTTAAGCTGAGTGGTTCATTGGCTCTGATTTAGTTTTCTTTGTACGGCAGTCAGCAGCCATGGAACAGAATAAAGCTAACTGATTACTTTGCTCAGGATTGTTGTAGAAGGACATCTTGGGTGTGGACAGAGCCAATATCCATTCTTTTTTTCCCTCTCTATTAATAGATCTCTAATTTTATTTGGCTCTGCAATGAACCCAGTAAAAAGGCAACGTTTCCCAGATTGTTTGCAGCTATATGTGGCAATCTGATTAAGTTTTTGCTGATAAAATATATGTAGAAGTATTGTATAGGACTTATCAGAAGTTTTCTTAAGCAGGAAGTGGCATATATTTTTCTTTCTTCTCACCTTCCTGTCTGGTACATATAATGTGGCTGGAATTTAAGCAACCATCTTAGACCAAGGATAGCATGGTAAGAATATCAAATGAGCACTAGAAGAAGATTGTATTCTTGTAATGTCTATCTACAGATTTAATATATATGAAATAGAAATAAGCTTCTATTTTGTTTAAGGGATCATGGGTTTTCTGTTAAATGAAGCTGAATCTAATATTAAAAATATTTTGGGAGGTTCAACACCCAAGTCTATCAGTTTTTTCCCCTATATCTCTTAAATCAATGGTTTTTTTTAAATCTTTTCTCTCATCCTCATCACCACTAAAACCACTCTTAGTTGCCATCATTACTCTCACCTAGATGATTGCAATAGTTTCTTAGCTAGTCCACACAATCCAGTCTAGACTTTTCCACTCTGTTTTTCATACTGAAGCCTGAGAAAAGTTTTCAAAAATATAAACTTAGATCAAAATATTACCCACCCCTCAGTTTGAAACACTCCAGAGATTTCAAATTACAATGATGATAGAGAACATAATTGTTAACATAGCCTATAAGATTTGCCCCTCCTATGTGTTTGTAAGCCTTTGAAAAGTCACCAGGCTAAAAACACCAGGGAAACTTTTTGATCATACAAACTTTCTGGGCAAGGGAGAACACTACCTTGAAAGAGTCCCAGTAGTGTCTCAAAAGAGAGAAGTTTGAAAAGTTTACTTATAGGATGGTCTGAGCAGGTATTGGTTCAAGAATTTCTAAACTAGGCAAGAGTGTCTGGAATTCTGGAAGGCATGAGCCTATTATGAGTGCTGTTAAAAGTGTTAAAGTGTTTGAGCTTGTGTTATCTATATTGCAGATTATGGTTAGGAACAGTTTAGCTATTTGAGAGTCATAGTACAGTTTTACAATCTATGGTTTCTGTTTTTTCTGTTTTATTTCTCACTATTCCTCTCCTGTTCCTTACTCTACACTGAAGGAGAAGACATTATCTTCTGGAAATGTGATTGATCTAGATCTTTAATGCTATTCAACTGGTAGTAAGTCATTTTGATCTCTCCTAGTGTCAGGATTTCTCATTAGGGTGCTCATCTGCCATGACAGAGGCTGCACCACATTTAAGACATACTTGCAGGGAGCAGATAAAGCTCAAATGGTTGAATGCCTGCTTCCCATGTCCGAGGTCCCAGGTTGGATCCCCGGTACCTCCTAAAAACAAACGATAAAACCAACTCTCATTGTGGAGTGGATGTAGCTCTGTGGTTGAGTGCCTGCTTCCCTTGTATGAGGTCCTGGGTTCAATTCCTAGTACCTTAAAATAAAAAAAAATAAAAAAAAGACGTAGCTGTACTTGCCTCCTGCAACACAAACAAAAAACACTTAGAAGTCATGATTATAGACTTCCAAATCCAGATCATGAAACCATGGCCCATAATCGAATTGGATCTTCCTAAGATAAACAAGTAGTTTTTTTCTTTAATTTGGATATCAATTTTTCAATTTTCCCAGGGTCTGAAGATTTAGTCCCATATCTGGTGATTGTCAAGGATTAGGGTCTTGGGAGTAATGTGATTAAAGGATGAAGATGTCTTCTGACAATTTAGAATTGTGAAATAGGAGAGGAGGAGGAAAATAGCAAAGAAGATAGGCCTGACTCTGTCATTCACACTAGAGTGAGCTGGGCAAATCACTGAGCCTCTCTTAAGGAGGAATATCACCTTTTTCCAAAAATTGAGAGTTACAGTAAATGATTTGTAAAGACTCATTTCATCTCTAAGATCATTTTTCCTGGTATGAGTTAATAGAATGCCGAGTGGAACTATTTCTGTTCTTCTTAAATTGCAGCTAAAGGCCAAAGATAAGAGGCACTAAGTAACCCTCATTCTGATAAGAGCTGCCCTCAAGTCACTAAAAATTGGGACCAAACCGTAGGGAGAAGAACTAGTCTAACTAGAGTCAACCACGTGTATACCCCTCTTCTTTCAGCACCCAATACATAAATGGAAAGAAGAAAGGAGAGTGTCCTAGAATATGCACACCAGTGGGAGGTGTAGTACTTGTAATCAGAGATGTTTTTCTTTTCCCACTAGAAGCAGAGTATAGGCCAAGGGTTCAAGCATAAATTGCTGACTGAGGTTAAGGATGTCTGCAAGAAATTTAAGACTCACTCCATTTCCTATAGCTCAGATGCCCAAAGACCTATTCTCATAGAAGGAAAGGCATACCTTCAATCTGGATAAGGGTTAGGAACTTTAAAATGGACTGGATTGAGTCAGGATAACAAAAGTGCCTAGAAAGGTATGACTACTTAAAATGAAGTTAAAGAACAAGAACGGGAGATTTGTAAATACATGTAAAATCAGAGTTTGGAAAAAAAATAAAATGGTTTCATTTTTATGCCTCAAAGAGTTAATCAATATACTAGTAACATAAACCCCCTTCTTGCCTTAGTTTGTGGGAGCCAGCAAGTCCTTCCTTATCTCAACACTCTTCTAGGCCGGCCTGCCTCAGTGTGGCTCAATTTACATAACAAAAGTTGACTTGGGGGTGATGTGCCTTTCAGAACTTAATGATCACAAATCATGCTCTATCTGTGAGTTCTGACTGAATTTAAAATGATGCTCTAACTCTAATCTTCCATACTGCTTTCCAGAAATTCAGAGGAGTAATGAGAAAAACTGAAAGTTATATTTTACCTAACAAGTGTGAATGATTTACCTATATTCTACATTTAATTCTACGCTTTCTTTTCTTTAGTCTTGCAACCACAATAAAGCTTTTAGAAACCTGTTTCTTGAAGTTCTGACATGTAATTTGCCTAGGTGAAAGAGCCAGATGGAGGGGACAGTGAAAGAACAGAGCAGAGACAGAGCAGAAAGGAAGCGTAATCGAATGTAGGAGGTAAAGAGGAAAGAAAAGTAAATGCAATTTTGAAGTCTGGTAGAGAAAGGTCAGAGAGTTGAGGAAACTTGTGAAGGTATCCTTGTTTAAAGAAGATAATGGGATAAATATAAATATTTAGTTCCACAGGTCAATTAGACATGCTTCTGATGTGTCTATTAGTATATATTTCCATGAAATTCAGTGATTTTGTTCCAATCCCTCCTTTGTATTTATCCTGCTTTTGACATTGAGCAACACTATATGTATAGAACACTGTCTTCATTATCCATCACAGGGGGAAAATTACATTACCATTTTTTTTATGATGTGAAATACGTTCCAATCACAAATAAACAGTTTGCTTCAGACTCATTGATAGGACACATCAGACCCATATAAAAGAAATGAAAAGGGACAAAGAGTAGTTGAATAAAGGAAGCAAATGATATATCCTCAAAAATTCCACCTCTTGGAAGAAGATCAAAGATATTCAAAGAAGAATGTAACCCACCGCTGTTATAGTAATTCCAATTTCTAGGTAAATGTGAACTTTGAAGTGGAAACTTTTCTGTAAAATAATCTGTATGTGAATGAAAGCTGGAGAGACATTAATAAAATGATTCTATGAATTTAATTGAATTGGAAGGATTAAAAGGGATTTTGCTTGTAATAAAGTCAATTTAATAAAACTAAAACTACAAAAATTTGAATAAGGACATGTGTCATTAAATATAAAAGAAGATCATAAAATTTCTAAATTCTGTTAGAATTTTCATTATAGATAAATAATTCTACAGCAAAACACACTCACAACAACACTTTATTTTTGTGGTATGTATTTTATTTTCATTTATTAAAAACAATATGTACAAATCCTACATCCCTTTTCATCAGCAAATCATAAATTAAGTAATTAGGAACCTTCTTGGGCAAAGAGAACTACAAAGATTTTCCTTGACTTTCAGGACAGTGGTTCCAATAGTATTCCATTGATTCTGATTCTTTCAGTTTCCTGGACTGCTTATTAAATGAGCAAATTATTGGATCCTACCACAGTTCTACTGAATCAGAACTTGGCACTGAGTGCAGGAATCTGGATCTGTGACAAATACTTTAGACAATTCTTATGTTCACCTTTGTTCTAGATATTCACAATGTGACGAGCAATGACTCAATATACATAAATAGGACATAAAGTAATGAAATAATATCATTTTATAGTAATAATAAATCTTTTTTATTATAGTCATAGCTTAGACCATGGATGAACCCATAGTAGAAGTTTAATATTTGTGAGTAATTAATTAGACAATTTATGCATTGAAACACGGACTCAATGTGGAGACCTAAGTATTTGGAATTTAAAAAGCAACATCTTTAATTATTTTTAGTTACTAGGAAGGACCACACTTTGCTTTTTATTTTTGAAATGTAACAAAAGCCATTTTGTTTTTTTACAATTTTAAAATTATGAAAAATAAAATGTTGAAAGCTTTTGTGGGAGAAGAAATAAAAATAGGGACTAAAATATGACTCAAATTTTAAAAATGCATAATCTACCAAATATTCATTCAGTGCCCACTGAATGCTTCATCTACTGGAAAAGGGAGGACATTAGGTATATTAAATAATCCATTTATAATTTTGTTGAAACTTCTATAACCCACTGAGGGTGATTCTACTCCAACAAAATGAAATAAAGATTGATCCAGTTTGTAAGACCTTATGCCTGTTAAGAATACATTCAGCTGACAATAGGGGCTTAATCAAATAGGGTTATTTTTCTTACATATAGTTCTCTGGTAGGTGAGGACTGGTGTTGGTTCAACTTTTCTGCAATGTCATCAAGAATCCTTAACCTCTCTACATGTCTGTTCTAGCATCATCAGCCTGTTTTTTTTTTTTTTTGTCTTTAGATTTATTATCTCATGGACTTAAGATGGCTGTGGTAAAACCTGGATTTATGTCTGTGTTCCAGGCAGGAAGAAGGGGGAAACGTGTTTTTTGTTTTTGTTTTTCATGTCAGCAAGTAAAATCTTTCCTAGAAACTCTTTAGTGGACTACTTTAGTAGACTACTAGTCTTCCCTTTTTGACTGATGGGTCTTTAGCTAGAATTATCATATAACTTTCTGTTACTGCAAGTGAGACTGGAAAAATCAGTATCTAACTTTCTTATTTCTATAGTTGGCTGCAATGGAAAGGGCTGTTGGGAAATGGCCTTTTTAAAAAAAACACATCAATTTTATTGATACATAATAATAAAATATACAATTCATCAAATTGTGCAGTCAGTGGTATTTGGTGTAAACACAGTTGTACACTCATCATTTCAATAATTATTAAAGCATTTTCATTATTTCAATAATAATAATAGTAAAAACAAAAAACAGACAAATAAACAAGAAAATTCCTCACCTCTCAATTTCTCTTTGTTTTCCCTGCTGTACACAACTGCTACTTCTGTCTATTCTTGCACAATTATTTATTTGTTTATTGAGCAGTTTTATTGAGATATATTCACCTATCATATGACCTATCCAAAAGGTATGATCACAATATTGTACATTCATCATCTCAAAAATTTTAGCACAATTTCATTACTCCAAAAGAAAGACTCCACACTCCTTAGCATTCCTTCACCAGACCTACATAATCACTATTCTAATTTCATCTTTATAAATTGATTTTTATTTACATTTTATATAAGTAGAATCATACAATATGTAGTACTTTATGTCTGGTCTCCTTCACTTAGTATAATGTTTTTTTTCTGGTCTAATATTAACATTTTGTAGTATTAACCTACATTTGTGCAGCTTCAAAGAAAAACAGTTTTATATATGCAATTTTACCCATTTTCATATTTCATATAATATATTTATATTTCACATAATATATTTAGTTCATAATAGGGCAATCATACAGTATTTGTCCTTTTGTGTCTGGCTTCCTTCATTCAACATAATGTCTTCCAGGTTCATCCATGTTGTCATATGTTTCACGACTTAATTTCTACTTACCACTGAATAATATTCCATTGTGTGTACTCCTCAATTTGTTTTTCTATTCATCTGTTGATGGACACCTGGATTGTTTCCAAATTTTGCCTATCATGAAAAATGCTGCAATGAACATTGGTGTGCAGATGTCTATTTGTGTCACTGCTATCAGTTCTTCTGGGTATACACCTAGCAATGGGATTGCTGGGTCCCGTGGCAAGTCTATATTCAACTTCCTTAGGAACCACCAAACAGTCTTCCACAGTGGCTATACCATTCTACATTACCACCGACAGTGAATAAGTGTTCCTAACTCTCCACATCCTCTCCAACATTTACAGTGGGACATGACTTTTAAGTGGGCCAGAGAAAAGTGTCTGCCACAACTCACTCTCATTTCCATTGTTCCTGGAGCCTGGATCTTTGAAGAATAAGAGAGAGGAGATTACTAAAAAAAGGCAGCTTAACTACTCTGTAGAACTTCCTGGTCTAGAAGTTCCTTCAGAATCTTGCTTCTGTATTACTTGCTGTTCATTCTGGGCCTGCATATATTTTATTTCCTGGATGGAGTGTTTCTTATTCCTTTCCCTTTCTGACATTCTGACACTGGGAGGCAATATGGTTTAGTAATTGGGGACTGTAGGCTGTGGAGGCAGATTAAGTCTGAGTTTAAATTGCAGCTGGTTTACTTACTAGCTGTGTGATCTTGAGCAAGTTAACCTCTGTGGAACTACTTAACCTCATTTGTCAACCATGAATAATAGTACTACTTACCTCATAGAGATGCCTAAAAAATTAAATGACATAATCCCCCAAAAGTACATAGTCTCATGCTAAGCATATATTAAGCATTTGATAAATGTTGTTATTATTATTAATATTGTTATTATGTTGGCATATCTCTATATCTTAGCAACAGTACCTACTATTGTGAGGATTAAATCAATAATGCATGTAATCACCATGCTTGGCACATAGAAGGAGCTCAGCTAAGAATTCCCTTCCACCTACCTTCCCTTATGGGTAAATCATACATTTTTAAGTTGGATGTGTGTGTGTGTATGTGTTATATTTGTATGTTGTGAGGGTGAATGATGCTAGAACCTTTTCAGGAAAACTTCCCAAGCCCCAGGATTTCTGCCTTTCTGAAAACATTACTTAGTGGAACCATATCTAATAATGTAAAAAATTCCTAAAACCTCGATGGCATCTTCCATTACAATTATATCTTACTTTTGACATTTTCATACATTTAACATACATAGTTTCCATTATTTTTTTAGAACTTTCCCAAATATTTATTATTTGAGAGCAAATTTTGATAATAAATAATATGGTACTCCAAGAACTATTTTTTTCAAGGACAAAGTACATGATTTTTGGGGAAAAATAGTCTGGCTATGGAATGTTAGGACACTTGGAAATAATGGTGCCTTCAGTGGGGAGAAGGATGCTTACAGGAAAGGGAAAGCAATCCAAAGACCAACTATATTTTCTTTATAATTTCATTGCTGTTCAGCTCTGATTTCATTTTTGATGAGATATTCACTTTATAATTTAAGAAGCACTTTTTTTTTTTTTTTTGCCTTTGGTGTTTAAATAATTGAAGTTAATCTCTTTGAGGGAACTCCCAGATGGATTGATGTAAGGTTGAAACAGTCATTAAGAAAAAATTAATAAAAGAAAACCCTTTGGGTGGGCAACACTAATATTACATCTTAGTTCCTACAATATGACCTAATAGGTAGACTAAGCTCTGGCAAAATAGGGGGTACAAGCAAAATCTTCAGCTTCTGTCATTTGAAAACAGAATTATGCAAAAATACAGATTTGGCAAGATTATTGTTTTAAGAAAGGATTGGCCAGGATGTTTTTGTCTACCATATTATTATACTAACAACTCAGCCTGGAGGATTCAGCTCATAGATGTCTCCTGAAATGTGGAAAAATACCCTTGTTTGTCATATAAGTTTAGCCAGAGATTGGAAGGAATGACATAGGAAGAAAGGAAAAGTTGTCGGGCTTTTGCATTCTGATTTCTCTTCTCTGGTTTTGGTCTTGTTGCAGGGCACAGGTACATAAGATAAATACGTGGAATGGCAAGTGTATTAGTCAGGGTTATCTAGGGAAAGAGAATCAACAGGAGATATCTGTAAATAGTATGAGATTTTATAAGAGTCTCTCACGTGACTGTGGGGATGACAAGTCCAGGTTCCGCAGGCAGGCTGCAAACCAGGGGCTCTGATGAAAGTCCAATGAAGGTCCTTGATGAGTTTCTGGGAGACATTGGCTGTCCAAAGACGAGCTGGGAAATTCTCTCTGAATGCTGAAATCATTTCCCCTTTTAAGTTATTCAACTGAGTGTATTAAGTCAGTCATTGCTGACGGCAATCTCCCTGGTTGATATAGATGTAATCAGCCATCTATGCAGTAAACTCACTGATGACTAAAGCCCATAAATGTTCTTGTATTACAATGAGCCCAATGCTTGCCTGACCAAACAACGGGGGACAATTACCTGGCTGAGTTGGCACATTAGCCTAACCATCACAGTGCACCCCTTGTCAACTCGACAACCACACACATTACCTTAAACCATACTTAATCTCTAAGTAAAAACAATAACCGGCATGCATATATATATATTTCTGCCTAACAATGTTCAACTCTCCTACGTACAACTGGAAACGCATTAATTCCCTACAGTATAGGGTGCAAATCCTTGGGTAATATTCACTCCTAAACTTGGCATCCTTAAATATTATGACATGAAACGAATACAACTTGTCATGGTAAGGGAAAAGGTTGGGGAAGAAAACAAAGAAATTCGTTTTGTGTACATATACAATCATACTTATAATAAAACAAGGAAGAAAGATTCATGACTATTATAGTCCTCATTTCTGTAACTGGTCACATGGTCAAAGTTCATTTTTATCACTACCTTCTTCTACTACCCATTCCATGTTACCGTTACTCTCAGCAAGCACTTCAGCTGGCCTTGGTTCTTTGCCTGGTGGAGTGACCCAAACTTTCGTTCCTGAAGATTCTGGGCCATTGTTAGTCCTGCTTTGATTGGGTTGTTGCAATTTTCCATTGACTTTAATCACAAGACATAGCAATACTGGGAGACATCCTAGAGGATCTCCTGTATTCCAGGCAAACTCTTCTTTACCCTCATTATATAGATGCTGTCCTCTTACCCCTTGATAGTCAGGATCAATCACACCAGCCAGTACAGTAATTCCCTTCTTTGCCTGTTGATGCAGAGTTAAGAGGAGCCCAAAGTGGCCAGGTAGCAGTCTTAACTCCAGTTCAATTGAGTCATTGTTGTGTCCCTGGTGGCAGCACTCCTCCTTTTGGGACTAAGACCTGTAGACCAGCAGAGCTTAAGGTTGCAAGGAGAGGAAGCAAAAATTTTCCTAGTGGGTCACTAGGAGTAATAGTGAGTGGTGCCACTCCCTTTTCCACCCCTTGATTCCTGGACCCATGAATCCTGGTTAAGGGAGAAACAGCACCACAGAGTGGATTCTGATTTAGAGCATACACAGCTTCCTGGAGAACATTGCCCCAGCCCTGCAAGGTATTGCCACATAGTTGGTGTCACAATTGAGTCTTCAAAAGGCCATTCCACTGTTCTATCAATCTAGCTGCTTCAGGGTGATGAGGAACATGGTAAGACAAGTGAATTCCATGGGCATGTGCCCATTCCGGCACATCATTTAGTGAAATGGGTTCCTTGATCAGAAACAATGCTGTGTGGAATGCCATGGAGGTAGATAAGACATTTGGTAAGTCCATGGATGGTAGTTTGGAAGAAGCATTGCATGCAGGAAATGCAAACCCATATCTGGGGTATGTATCTATTCCAGTTAAAACAAATCACTGCTCCTTCCATGATGGAAATGGTCCATGTAGTCAACCTGCCACCAGGTAGTATGCTGGTCACCTCAGGGAATGGTGCCATATCAGGGGCTGAGTGTGGGTCTCTGCTGCTGGCAAATTGGGCACTCAGCAGTGGCTGTAGCCAAGTCAGCCTTGGTGAGGGGAAGTCCATGTTGCTGAGCCCATGCATAACCCCCATCCTCACCTCATGGCCACTTTGTTCATAAGCCCATTGGGCAATGACAGGGGTTGCTAGGGAAAGAAGCTGAGCATTAGCCACAGAGCGGGTCATCTTATCTACAACATTATTAAAATCTTCCTCTGCTGAAGTCACCCCCTGGTGAACATTAACATGGGACACAAATATTTTCATGTTTTTTGCCCACCTAGAAAGGTCTCTCCACATACCTTTTCTCCAGACCTCTTTGTTTCCAAGTCCCTGATCATCCAGCCATTGACAACAGCCCTTGAATCAGTATACAAAGGCACCTCTGGCCATTTCTTCTTCCAAGCAAAATGAACAATCAGGTGCACTGCTTGAAGTTCTGCCCACTGGGAGGATTTTCCCTCACCACTGTCCTTCAGGGATGTCCCAGAAAAGGGCTGCAGTGCTGCAGCTGCCCACTTTTGGGTGGTACCTGCATATCATGAGAACCATCTGTAAGCCAGGACTGCGTTTTCTCTTCCTCAGTCAACTGATTGTAAGGGACTCACCAAGAAGCCAGAGCTGTGAGCTGGGAAAGAGAAGGTAACATGGCAGGGGTGGTGACTATGGGCATTTGGGCTACTTCCTCATGTAGCTTACTAGTGCCACCAGGACCCGCTCAAGCCCTATCTTGTATATACCACTTCCATTTTATTATGGAGTGCTGCTGTGCATGGCCAACTTTATGGTTTGGTGGGTCAGACAATACCCAGCTCATGATAGGCAACTCAGATCTCATGGTAACTTGATGGCCCGTGGTTAAGCATTCAGTCTCTACAAGGCCCAGTAGCAGGCCAAAAGCTATTTCTCAAAAGGAGAGTAGTTATCTGCAGAGGATGGCAGGGCTTTGCTCCAAAATCCTCAGGGTCTGCATTTCGATTTTCCTATAGGTTCCTGCCAAAGGCTCCAGACTGCATCTCTGTTTGCCACTGAAACTTCCAGCACCTTTAGATCTGCTGAATCATATGGCCCAAGTGGTAATGCAGCTTACACAGCAGCCTGGACCTGTCACAGAGCATCCTCTTGTTCTGGTACCCAATCAAAACTAGCAGCTTTTCTGATCAGTTGGTAAATGGTAAATGGGCCAGAGTAGCACACCCAAATGAGGAATGTGTTGTCTCCAAAATCCGAAGAGGCCAATTAAGCATTGTACATCTTTTTTGGTCTTAGGAGGGACCAGATGCAATAGCTTTTCCTTCACTTTAGAAGGGATATCTCGACATGCCACACACCACTAGACACCTAGAAATTTCACTGAATGGAAGGCCCCTGTATTTTTGTTGGATTTATCTCCCATCCACTCTCATGCAAATGCCTTACCAATAGTCTAGAGTGTTTGCTGCTTCTTGCTCATTAGGTCCTATCAACATCAATATAATGGGACAGTGTGATGCCTTGTGGGAGGGAGAGATAATCAAGGTCCCTGTAGACAATATTATGACATAGAGCTGGAAAGTTGATATACCTCTGAGGCAGGACAGTTGAAGGTACACTGCTGGCCTTGCAGCTGAAAGCAAACTGTTTCTGGTGGTCCTTACTAATGGCAATTGAGAAAAAAGCATTTGCCAGATCAACAGCTGCATACCAGGTACCAGGGAATATATTGATTTGCTCAATCAAAGATACCACATCTGGGACAGCATTTGTTCAAACAATGACACCACATTCAGTGCATTTGGAGTCACCACATGGATAAGTTTATGATAATCTACTGTCATCCTCCAAAAACCATCTGTTTTCTGCACAGGCCAAATAGGAGAGTTGAATGGGGATGTGGTGGGAATCACCACCCCTGTATTCTTCAAATCCCTGATGGTGGTACTAATCTCTGCAATCCTTCAGGAATCCAGTATTGCCTTTGATTTACTATTTTGCTAGGCAGAGGCAGTTCTAGTGGCTTCCACTTGGCCTTTCCAATGATAATAGCCCTCACTCCACAAGTCAGGGATCCAATATGGGGATTCTGCCAGTTACTGAGTATGTCAATTCCAATTATGCATTCTGGAACTGGGGAAATAACCAGAATGGGTCCGGGGACCCACTGGACCCACTGTGAGACAGACCTGAGCTAAAACTCCATCAATCACCTGAGTTCTATAAGCCCCTATTCTGGTGGACCACAGTGACGTTTTGGGTCTCCTGGAATTAATGTCACTTCTGACCCAGTGTCTAATAATCCCCGACATGTCTGATCATTTCCTTTTCCCCAATGCACAGTTACTCTGGTAAAAGGCCATAGGTCTCCCTGGGAAAAGGAGGAGGAAGATTAACAGTATAAAATTTTGGCACTTTAACAGGACCCTTCCAAGGGGACCTGGCCTTCTTCTCATTCAAGGGGCTCTGGGTTTGTAAATTGTCTCAAGCCTGGGAATTGATTAAGGGGCTGTGATTCACTGCATTTGTAGTTTGAGTTAGGGTTTTGTTCACTTGACCTAGAACTCTTCTGCTTATACAGATCCAGAAGAAATTAAGTACACTGCCTATCTATTTCACTTCTGGGTACCCTATGATCTATTAGTCAATGCCATAACTCAATGCAACTCAGACTATTTTGAGTGCTGCTTTGAATCTGCCTTTCATTGTGGTAGCCACGTCCACCTAGTCTTTGGTGATTAACTGCTGATAGATACCTGAGTTTTACTGGACTGAGATCCAAACACCCCCATAATGTTTAAGGATTCTAATTTCATTACAGCCCTCCCTACAATAATATCTGGACTACAGAGAAAAGCAACCACAGAGCTCTTAAGGGAAGATGGAGTTAGTCTTACAAATTTATTCCTCACAGTCCTGGTTAAAGGTATGCCCTCTAGACATTCCTGGGGTGGGTAGGCAGGTCTTAAATAGTAAATCCGTTCTAGTATGCCAATCCCTCTGCCTTTGAATTCTCTCCTCTATCGTACACCAAGGCAAATCGGGCATCTCAACATCAGACATGCTAGGCCATCTTTCAGTCCATGTTTCAGCCAGCCACCCAAACAAACTGTTAGAGCCCTTTCAATCCCTTGAGCTACAGCACTGAATCCAGAAATTCTGCTTAGTGGGCCCCTATCAATAAATTCAGTGTGACCCAACTTTATATTCTTTCCACCATGATTCCATACACTTAGTATCCATTCCCACACATATTCCCCTGATTTCTATCTATATAAATTGGAAAACTCATGCAGTTCTTTCAGAGAATAGCATACTTCCTCATGGGTCACACTTTGTATTTCACCTTTGGGGGCTTGTTGTGATTTCAGTCCAGTAATAGGTCTCGAAGAAAAGAGAGGTAGTGGGGGTGGGTAAGGGAAAAAATTAGAAATGCCTTGGACACTATTGACCTCTGGGCATTCCTTTGCATTTTATTCTGGTGGGACAGGATTAATCTCTTCAGGCAGGAGTTAGAAGTCAGATTCCTCAGGGCAGGGTGGAGCTTGGGCAGTGTATGCTGGAGTTGGGCTGGTACCTCCCTCAGGGCTGGGAGGAGGTCCAGACTCCCTGGGGCAGGCCAGAGCCTGGGCAGTGCAGGCTTCAGTTTGTCTGGTATCCACCTCAGAGCTGGAAGGGATTCTGGACTCCCTGGGAAAGGCTTGATGCTGGGTGATACAAGGTTGATAAGGTGTAGTCTCCACAGGTCAGGCCATCACAGGTTTATCTGGTAGTCTTAGCAGAATTTAGGGTTCCAATGTCCCCACCAATATTATCATCATCCCATATATCTCTATCCCAATCCTCTGGGTTCCACTCCTTTCCAATCAATGCCTTCACTTTAACTGCAGATATCCTGTGGGGTTGAGATTTTAGTTTCCTTTGTAACTCTGCTACTCATACAATGAGAGTCTGAGTTTGCTTTTCAGATATCTCAAACCTATGGCTGCAGGAGACAAGATTTTCTTTCAGAGCACACTTAGAAACTTTCACATCATTCATGTGGCTGTTTAATTTGCAAATTTGAAGGCTTTAGCTCATCTCTTTCTTTTGTAACTGTATCCAGAATATCTAGGAGGAGCAACATCATTAAACCTTTTGACTCCACAAAACTCTGTTAAGGTGTTGAAAACACTCTCACCCAGATCCTTGCCTCTTATAAGCATGGAAGTAGGGGAATCCAGTGATGATATTTTGCATATCTCCATTGTCAACTCATGCCACGGACTGTTAGTGACCTCTTCATTATTGGAAAGGGAGTCATTAATACTTTTGAGTTCAATTAGAGTAGAGAGCCAATTGCAAAACTCCCAGAACCACCTCAGACATCCCATGTTTAAGATTCTATTCCTTAAGAACCACCCCACTTCTGGTATCAAGCTATATTATTCAGAGTTCTCTAGTGAAACAGAATCAACAGGAGATATCTGTAAATAGTATGAGACTTTGTAAGAGTCTCTCACATGACCGTGGGGATGCACAAGTCCAGGTTCCACAGGCAGGCTGCAAACCAGGAACTCTGATGAAGGTCAAATGAAGGTCCTTAATGAGTTTCCGGGAGACATTGGCTGTCCAAAGAGGAGCTGTGAAATTCTCTCTGAATGCTGAAATCACTTCCCTTTTCAAGGCATTCAACTGAGTGTATAAAGCGTCACTCATTGCTAATGGAAATCTCCCTGGTTGATGTAGCTGTAAACAGCCATCTATGCAGTAAACTCACTGATGACTAAAGGCCATAAATGTCCTTGTATTATAATTAGTCCAGTGCTTGCTTGACCAAACAACGGGGCACAATTACCTGGCTGAGTTGACACATTAGCCTACCATCAAAGCAAGAGAAAGGATTTTTTACCTTGTCCCCCATTTGTAGGGTGGCAATCCAATTTATCTTTCAGAGTGCAACTTTTTTGAGAGTGAAAGAAATCACACTTGGACAATTTGCATAAACTGGCATTTTCCGGGGAAACTGGTATAATTGGTTAACCCTTTCTGTACCAAGAAGGGGTAATCAGCCTACTTTAGTGGATAGTGAGGCAGTCCAATAAATGGAGTGTCCAGATGGCACTCCTATGTGTCATGGATACTGAGAGGAGTGCCAACTGGCCTGTTAGCAGGAAGCTCCTGTGAGGTTAGGTGACCCTACAGCAAAGGCAGGTGGAAAACTCCAGACCAAGAGGCTGGATAAAGTAAATAGTAAAAGAGTCAAAGGTCTAGGGAAAGAGGTAACAGGTATAGCCTAAATTATCAGAGATCAGTAGAATTTACAGTGATAGGAAGAAAAAGGACATTGCCCCAGTGTACACCTAAATGCCAGCCAGTTCATACCCAAATATGAACATGAAGTTAGGGGTATCCTTTGCTTGCTGTGTCACAAGTACATCTAAGAAACACATTCCTCCCCTTATATCCCTGGATGCCAATTTAGAGAGACAAACAGGGAATAGGGAGGTGTGATGGTTAATTTCATGTGTTAACTTGGCTAGGTTATGGTGTTCAGCTGTTTGGTCAAGCAAGCAGTGGTCTGTGAGGGTATTTCATAGATGGATTTTAATCATTAGTCACTTGGTTGCATCTATGGCTGACTGTGCCTACAATCAACAAAGGAGTTTACTTTCAGCAATGAGAGGAGTCACCTCATCCAATCAGTTGGAGGCCTTAGAGCAAGATTTCTGCAATCAGAGAGAAGAATTTCTATTTCTACTTCAGTCAGTCTGCTTCTTCTGGGAAATTCAATGTCACCTTCATTAGAGTTTCCAATTTGTGGCTCCTCCTGGAGAATTCAACTTCATTTTCATCGAGTTTTCAACTTGTAGCCTGTCTTATGGAATTCAGACTTGCCAATCCCCATGGTTGCATAAGCCAATTCATATAATAAATTTCTCTCTCTCTCTCTCTCTCTCTCTCTCCACATGCACACACACACACACATATCCTGTTGGTTCTCTTTTTTCTGGAGAACCCTGATGAATACAGGTAGCTATTGGGGAGATTACATATTTGTAACCAAAAGAGAGATTGCATGGCCTTTTAAGTTATGGGACTGTACTAAACTTAAAGTGGATAAACATTTAGTTGAGTTTCTCTCTAGTTTGTGGACAGAATAGCTATGAATAAAATAAAAGAAGTTTATCTCTGAAAATCCAAGTTGTACTATGAATTGTATGACTCTCTTTGCTGCACTTAAATGATTATATATTTACTGATAGATGGCAGAGAATACCTCCCTTGGTATTTCTTCCAAAAAATCTTAATAATGCTACCAATTTATTGAAACATTTCTGGGATAAGTATGTCATATGAAAATTCTAATCTGAATGGTTACTAGATCACTGGGAGTCTTTGTTCAATGAATGGTTTCTCCTGTGCCATTGTTAGTACTTGCTGTTTATGGAAACAGAAATGCCTTAATATTACATATTTTAGTTTTCTCATAATAACATTGGCTTAGAGCAAAATGTGCAATTTTGCCAATATGGTCTTGTAGGAATAAGTGTTTGGTTCTTTTATTAGAAGCCTAATGAAAATCTACTATATTGCATTTATCCAAACAAAACAAAAAAGCCTTTTAAAAATAGCTAGTAATTACAAGAAATAATACTTTACAGACTTCCTCTGGGTAATACAAAGATTTTACTTCTTATTATGCTCTTTATCTAGATCTATATACTATGATTTAGTTTCTATTGAAGTTATGTGATTTCTCTCCTAATAAAAAAGGCATACTGTGCAGCGCCGGGGATTGAATCTGGGACCTCATATGTGAGAAGCCGGCACTCAACCTCTGAGCCATATTGGCTCTCCTGAGTTACTTTTGTCATTTGTTTTGCTTGTTTTTTTTTTTTTTAATTTTTTTTTTTAGAAGGCACGGGGAACCAAACCTGGGACCTCCCAGGTGGGAAGCAGTTGCTCAACCACTTGAGCCACATCCGCTCCCCACATTTTACTTTTAATCCAAATATTACAAGGTAAAATAAAAAATATTGGTGTGTGCATCAGTTGGGACCCTCTAAGAAGGCACAGACATGAAATTATCCATCCGAGAGGTTTATTGCGGTATAATGCTTATGGATTAAAAAGGAAGGAGAAAGCAGATTTGACACCTATGAAAGGAAATGGGAGTACAGGATTGGGCCAGGAAAGCCCCAGACTGTGATGCAGATGTGACAAAGTCTTGGCCAAACCAACAGGGAGATCAAGACACCTGTCAAAGGAATCAGGTGTTGGGCAGATATGACAGGGTCTTAGTACTCTTAGTTTGCCAGGGCTGCTATTAAAAATACCACAAATTGGTTGGCTTAAACAACAGGAATTTATTGCCTCTAAGTTTTGAAGGCTAGAAGAACAGCATCAAGTTATCACCAGGCCATGCTTTCTCCTAGAATCTGTAGCATTCTGATGATGGCTTTCTGGCAATCCTCTGTCACATGGCAATCTGTTCCTTTCTGGTTTCTTCTTCTGGCATCTGCTAACTGACTGTGTCTGAATTTCCTCTGCTTTTAAGGACTTTAGCCATATTGAATTAAAGCCCACCCTCATTTAGTTTGGCCCCAAATTAACTGAAAACATCTTCAAAAGCCCTATACAAATGGTTTCACATCCACACCCTGACTCACCTTAACTAATAACATATTCAAAGATTTTATTTACACATGGGTTCACACCTACAGGGTAGGGGTTAGGACTTGAACATGTCTTTTGTGGGGAATATGTTTCAGTCAACCACATACCTGCACTGTGCTCAGTTGTTGGTTGGGGACTCTTGAGGAAGAGTGTGGCCTCCTCACAAAAACTGAGGTTGCTACTCCAGCACTAATAGGTGGAGGCTGTTGGTAGCTGCATTCCTTAATGGCAGTGTATTGGTTTGGTTTATTTATTATTTTATTTTATTTATTTTATTTTAAAAGAAGCTTTAGATTACATAAAAATTACATTGAAAATACAGAGGATTCTCATATACCTCACCCGCTCCCTTTCCCCCACTTTTCCTCATTCATATAGTATGGTACATTTGTTATGATTGATAAACACATATTGAAGCATTGCTACTAACCATGGTTTATAGTTTACATTGTGGTTTACACTTTGCACCATGCCATTTTATAGGTTTTGACAAAATTTATAATGGACTGTATCCATCATTGCAATATCATGAAGAACAATTCCAATGTCCCAATAACGTCCCATATTACACCTATTCTTCCCTCTCCTGCCCCTCAGAACTTCTGGTGACCACTGTCTTTACATCAGTTTTACAAGTTCTTCCATTACTAGGATAATAATAAGTCTACTTTAGTCCATAATTGCATTCATTATCCACTTATATTTGTTCATTCCTCAATCTTGAGAATTTGGGGATGTTGATGCACACTCTGCTTCTGATTGAGAGGGGGCTTGAAACCCATGGGGCAGAGGATGGAACTGTCTTGCTTGCAGTTATAGATACTTTCTGTTTTTTGTGATGGGTGTTGTACATCATCATTCTTTTGTTAGTTGTTCTGTGTGAGTCTGATGAACTGGAAAGTAGGTGGCTGCAACTCTGCTGAGAATCAGGGCTCAACCAGCATATGAACAGCCAGAAGGTTTAAGTCTCTGGGACACATATTTAATGGGTATAGTGCTAATTATAGGTTCAAATAAAAGGGGCATAAGAGCCATGTGTAGGAAAATTATAAATGAGTTTAACTCCTATACATTGGGAGGATAAGTTATCATATATTCCAAGGTAAGGCACAAAAGTGTTTAATTTTAGGAGGTCCCCCTTATCTATTTTTTCTTTCATTGCTTGTGTTTTGGGTGTAAAGTTTATGAAGCCATTTCCTATTACAAAATCTTGTAGATGCTTCCCTATATTCCCTAATCTTCTAGGAGATTTATGGTCTTTTATATTTAGATCTTTGATCCATCTTGAGTTAATTTTTGTATAGGGTGTGAAATGGTGATCCTCTCTCATTCTTTTGGATATGGATATCCAGTTCTCCAAGCACCATTTGTTGAAGAGGCCCTTCTCTTCCAGTTGAGTGGGCTTGGTGGCCTTGCTGAATATCAGTTGACCATATACATGAGGATCTATGTCAGAACTCTCAATTCAGTTCTATTGATCAGTATGTCTTTCCTTGTGCCAATACCGTGCAGTTTTGACCACTGTAGATTTGTAGTATGCTTAAAAGTCAGGTAGCATGATTCCTCCAATTTCATTTTTCTTTTTCAATATGTTTTCGGGCATTTGGGGCCCCTTGCACTTCCAAGTAAATTTCATGATTAGCTTTTCCAATTCATTAAAAAATGCTGTTGTAATTTTTATTGGGATTTTATTGAATCTGTAAATCAATTTGTGTAGGGCAGATATCTTAATGATGTTTAGTCTTCCAATCCATGAACATGGAATATTCTTTCATTTATTTAGGTCTTCTTTGATTTCCTTTAAAAATGTGTATTTTTCCATGTACCAGTCCTTTACATCTTTAGTTAAGTTTATTCCTAGATATTTGATTCTTTCAGTTGTTAGTAAATGGATTTTTTTCTTGATTTCTTCCTCAGATTGATCATTACTGGTGTACAGAAATGATACTCTGATTTTTGCGTGTTGATCTTATATCCTGCCACTTTACTGAACTCATTTATTAGTTATAGAGCTTTGTTGTAGTTTTTTCAGGGCTTTCTATGTATAGGAACATGTCATCTGCAAATAGTGAAATTTTTACTTCTTCTTTTCCTATTTAAATCCTTTTATTTCTTTTTCTTGCCTAAGTGCTCAAGCAAGTACTTCTAACACAATGTTAAATAAGAGTGGTGACAGTGGACATCCTTTTCTTGTTCCAGATTCTAGAGGGAAAGCCTTTAACATTCCCCATGGAATATGATGTTAGCTGTGGTTTTTTCATTTATATCTTTTATCATGTTGAGGAAGTTTCCTTCTATTCCTATCTTTTGAAGGTTTTTTTTTTTTTTTATCAAGAAATGATGCTGTTTTTGTCAAATACTTTTTCTGCATCAATAGAGATGGTCATGTGATTTTTCTTTCAATCTGTTAATGTGGTGTATTACATTGATTTTCTTATTGTTGAGCCATCTTTGTATACCAGGGATGAAACCCTCTTGATCATGGTGTATAATTCTTTTGATGTGTTGTTTTGAATATGATTAGCAAGTATTTTGTTGAGGATTTTAGCATCCAGGTTCATTAGAGATATTGGTCTATAGTTTTATTTTCTTGTGGCATCTTTATGTGGCTTTGGTATTAGGGTGATGTTGGCATCATAGAATAAGTTAGGCAATGTTCCCTCCACTTCTATTTTTTAGAAGAGTTTAAGCAGTATTGGTGTTAGTTCTTTCTGGAATGATTGGTAGAATTTACCTGTAAAGCCATTTCATCCTGGGCTTTCCTTAGTTGGGAGGTTTTTTATGACTAATTCAACCTCTTTACTTGTGATTGGTCCGATAAGTTCATCAATTTCTTCTTTTTTCAAAGTAGGTTGCTTGTGTGTTTCTAGAAATTTGTCCATTTTATCTAAGTTATCCATCTTGTTAGCATAAAATTTTTCAAAGTATCCTCTTATGGTACTCTTTATTTCTGTGGGATAAGTGCTGATATCCCCTCTCTCACTTTTTATTTTATGTATTTGTATCTTCTTTATTTTGTCTTTGTTAGTCTAAAATTTTATTAGTCTTCTGAAATAACCAGCTTTTGGTTTTGTTAATTTTTTCTAGTTTTTTTTTCTCAATTTCATTTAGTACGGTTGTAATCTTTGTTATTTCCTTCTTTCTGCTTGCTTTGGCATTAGTTTGTTGTTCTTTTCCTACTTCCTCCAGGTATAAAGTTAGGTCTTTGATTTTTTTTTTTCAATATAGGCATTTATGGCTATAAATTTCCCTCTCAGCTTTGCTTTTGCTGCATCCCATAGGTTTTGAAATGTTGTGTTCTCATTTTCATTCCTTTCAAGGCAGTTACTTATTTCTTTTTTTTCACCTTCATTTTAAACAAGAAGTTTATTTAACAACAAGATGCTTGACTTGAAGAGAAAACTATCTAGGATTCATTTCTTTTAGAGTAATTTATCCCTACTTAAAGACAGATTGCCCTAAATATAACAGCTACATACAAAAAAGTTATAAAATTGTCCTTGGTTTTACAATGATAAATGGAAAACATTAAAATTCTCCAATTGAACAAGGTATGCAAGGATTTTTCATGTTGTTGGTTTTTGTTAAACAGTGAAAGCAAAATAACTTACTGGAATATAAAGATAAGAGGTGAATGAGCATGCCACTAATGGAGGAAGAAGGTATTTTCACAGAACCAGTATTTTTCTCCATTCCGTCTCCATTTGATGTTGATCAAAACATGCCATTGGCCATTTGGTTAAAAAAAAAAAAAAAAAAAAGCAATATGCTTGTGTACATACACCAGTTACTTTATGTACAATAAAGGAATGGGGAAAGTTAAAATGAAAGAATAGAGAAAACTATACTGTAGTAGTCAGGGTGTGGTGGAACCAAATTGTGGTTTTTCTAATTGAGAATGAGTTACTTATTTCTTTTGCAATTTCCTCCTTGACCTACTAATTGTCTAAGAGTGTGTTGTTTAACTTCCATATCTTTTTGTCTATTCTGGTTCTCTACCCTTTACTGATTTCCAGCTTCCTTCCATTGTAGTTGGAAAAATTACTTTGTATAATTTCAATCTTTCTGTATTTGTTGAGTGAAGTTCTGTGACCTATCCTGGAGAATGATCCATGTGCATTCAAGAAGAATGTACATCTTGCTGTACTTGGTTGTAATGTTCTGTATATTTCTATTAGGTCTAGATTCTCTAACGTATTATGCAAGGTCTCTGTTTCTTTATTGACCCTCTGTTGAGATGTTCTGTCTAATGGTGATAATGATGCATTAAAGTCCCCAACTATAATTGTAGAGGCATCTATTTCTCTACCAAGTTCTTTCTTGAAGATAGATCTGAGCAAGACATTTCCATGGCAACTAAGTGTGTGTGTGTGTATGTGTACACTACTATGGTCAAATTAGAATTGAAACCAGGAAATACTATATCCTTTAGAGTCTATTATTTTGTAAGATATTCTGACATGACTACCCATATAAACAGATTATATATGCTTGTTTGATTTTCCTTGGAAAAAAATCCATTATTTGTCTTGATTTGGGCCAACTTATAGAGATTTACTTTTCTGAAATGTCCCTTCTATGTGACCAATGGCAGAAATTCTTACTGTTAGGACTAGGTAGGCTTGGACAACCAGAAGAGGACTGGGAATGGACATCCTGAAGTTAAATGCTACACCACAGAGTCAGTACAATTGTTCCCATCACACTCATTTCAGGGTAGGCAATTAAGAAGAGAAGACATGAAAATGGGAAATGAAGAAGATACTTTGGAATATATAGTTTTTATTTATCCAGAGCTAGGAAAAGAAAATGAAAGCCTCTTAAAGAACTGGATTGTGATTGCCTCTTTCTCCCCTATCGCTGACTTACCTACACCAGGCACATCTAAGATATAAATGGTATCAGTCATGGCCCTAAAAGACACATTGGTAGCATATATTTCTAAGCCTCATTTGATTAATATTTAAATTATTTTTATTTTTATTCTTTTATTTTATTAATATCTTATGGAAAAATTTATAGGTTAAAAACTCTGTAGTAGAAAAATAGTATATAGGATGGGTCAATCTAACAAATAGGCTGCATATGTACAATGGGTGGGCAGTTTTATATGGCAGAAAATATCTTTAACTGATTTTTATGCACTTATGCTGATTTGTTTTGTGCCTGTAGAAAGAAGTGAAAAAGCACATGTAACTAATTTTTATTAAAAACCCAGAAATATATTGAATTTACCAGATTTTTATCTTTGGAAAATTTAGCATTCCTACTCCCTTGTTCTCATCAAAGGGATGTAGATGTAATTTTACATGTTGCTTTTGAAGTATATGGCTAGTGTAGAGGTAAATTGATATTTCACATTGTCTAAAGTAGTCTATAAATATTCAGTGTACAATAGTGTACAATATTCAGTATATCTTCTTAATTATTCAGCAGATACTTATTTGGTATCTATTCTATGATGCAGAATTTGGCATGGCATTGTGCAGCATAGATAAGACAAATAAGATATGGCCTATAACCACTAGGAACTTCTAATCTATTTTGGGAGATGAGAACAATGCACAAAATACAAAGAGAGACCAATACAAGTAAATATATATTGAAGGACTTAATTATGTGACAGAGTTTCCAAGCATATTAGGGGTTTACAGATAGATGAGTTGGTTGGGGTTGGTTATAGAAAACTTAATAAAGAAGGTGGGATTTAAGTTAGGCATTGAAAAATAGGTAGGTTTTGAAGAGACCAAGAAAAAACAATAGAAACAGCATAAGCATGAGTAGTGGCACCAATTGGCTTCATTCTAGTATATGAATGTTAAGAGTAACTGGTCTGACTTCATCACATGGTTTATGCTGGGAAGATAGTGGGAAATAATATGAATAATTTGACTCTGGAACCCATATTACAGAAGCCCTTAGTTAGACATGACATAAAAGGCAATAAGGTCTTATTGTGATAATAAAATGTAATAGGAGTGGGTTTTACTGTTGTCAACCCAAGCATAACTGTTGAGGCTTTCCCTTCCATTCCACTACTGCTCTCAGGATTCAACACTTTGTTTTGGGAAATTTATGAATGTTCTAGATTGTTGAAAAAGGTTAGTTCACTTGGGAGAATTTGGATGGGGCCCAGGATACCCTCACCTGTTCTAGGGTGTTGTTTCTGTGGGAGACATGAATACCGCTGTGGAAGAAAGACCCCACCAAGCAGCTGTAAAGATCACAGTTGACAGGGATCCTTATCACAGAGATGGACGCTAGGCTTGCTTTGGCTCCCTGTTGGGTTGAATAGTGTTCCCTCACCCCCCAAATTCATGTCTACCTGGAACCACAGAATATGACCTTATCTGGAAATAGGGTATTGGCATATGTAATTAGTTAAGATGAGTTCCTACTGGATTAGGGTGGCCCTAAATCCAATATTATTAGTGTCTTTATAAGAAGAGGAGAGGACACATAGAGACAGATACACAGAGAGGAGAAAAGCCATGTGAAGATGGAGGCAGAGATTGCAATGATGCATCTACAAGTCAAGGAATGTCAAGGATTGCCGGCAACCACCAGCAGCCAGGAGAGAAGCATGGAAGGGTTTCTTCCTCAGAGACTCCAGAAAGAACCAGCTCTGCTGATACCTTGATCTCAGACTGCTAGCCTCCAGAACTGTGAGAAAATAAATCCCTGTTGAAGCCACTCAGTTTGTGGTAATTTGTTTCAGCATCCCTAGGAAACGAATGCAGGAGCTTCTCCACCTAACTGCTGTTGGCAGGCTCTACATGCGATTCCACTTCTCTCTTTGGAGTCCCTAGGTCTTGTGTTTGGCTCACAGCTGTTCTGCAGATTCCTATCCCATTCAACTATCTTCCTTCGTGATACCATTTATGTACCATTTAGTCTTCCCTGCCTAGGGCAGTCAAAGTCTTCCTACAATCTCTTATGAGTCTATTTTTATGGTATAAACTACACTCTACTTCTTTTTGGGCCTTCCTTTTTGAGTCTTAAGAGTCTTTTCTTCCCTCAGAAATGCTGATTCTTAGAAATCAAAAACATTATTTTTGCTTTTTTTTGGGATATGGATTATTCAAATGCTTATTTTAAGTTAAATAAACAAGAACAAAAACTGAACATTGACATTTTATTTTGTTTTTTTATTCCTGTTTCTCAATTCTAATCTCCCTCGGCCAAAGTAGATGCCTCTGATATACCGGTGAAGGGTCACATTAGGAAATAAGAGAAAAATAGTAATATTTCAAGCTATTTTCTTACTATATAATAATTATGGTTAATATTTTTCTGTGCTAAATCCTGGAACAATACTCATGGATTAGCTAATTTAAACATCAGTACAGTTTTAAGGGGCATGCACCATTTACACCATCTGCATTTTACAAATATGAAGAGGTTTACTGAAAGGCTAAAAATCTTGCCAAGCTTATACAGCTAGTAAGTGGTAAAGCTAAGATTCAAACCCAGAAGTCTAACCCAGAGCCTGTACTTTTACTAGCTATTTTATCAGAATATTTTCTTCATCATGGGGTTAACTTAATTACAGTGGTGTTTTTGGAAAATTAGTCTGGCATCAGTATGAGAGCCTAGGGAGAGGATTATTAGCTTGGAGTTAGTTTAGTTTCTCCAATGTGAAGTGCTGTGTACATAAGCTACAGTGCAGGCCCTAGATGTTTGCCCTAGTGGATCAAGGTAATATGAGCAGTATAAAGAGACAGAGGAATTTGAGATTAGCAATTTGAGAAACTAATATGAAAATATACAGTATACTTAAGAAGTGTTTCCCAAATTCCTTGACCATAAAAATCACCCAGGACACTTGTTAAAAACATAGAATCCTGAATACAACCCAACCAGTCTGTTGGAAGCAGATTTTCCAAGGTAATTTCTTTTTAAATGAAGGCCCAAGGGAAGTCATGTGATCAGGTAAATTGGAGAAGGTACACTAGAATATATCTTTAAATTTTTCTTCTAGAGAAGCTCTACATTTTTGTTTAACTCACGGACACAATTTACTTTTTTTTACAATGAGTATCCTAGGCGCAAATGGTTAACAGGTTAGACCAAGGGCGTTAAAGACTCTCATTCCAAGTAAATCGTTCAGGTAATTGGAGGTTTTATTGTCATTGCCTCATTGTTCACAGTAGCAAATAGTATTGATTTTGTGCCACCAGGCACATAGTGTAAAGTCACATGCTATAATTCAACCATTTAATATTGACAAAAAGAAAACGGAGTGCAAACTCCTGACCCAGACATCTTTCAAAGATCCCATTTTATCAGCCAAGTCAGCCAGTTTTGAAGTAGAGTGGGGTAATCATGGAGATAATTTCTGTAGCTTTCTTTGTGAAGAGTAAAACAGAGCAAAACCATACTTACTGGCCCAGGCTTTAGAAGTGCAGCTTTAGAATTCAATTTTTAAATGTGCTCCAGGTCCGGACTGACTCCCAGGCAGTGGTATTATTTAAAAATTTCCAGGTGAAACTAATGTGCAGCCAGCGTTATAAACTACTGCTCTAATCAAATGTGATACCTAAACATAAGCTGCATTTAAAATAATAGTTAATTGGGCCAGCAAATTTTGAGTACCTGTTATGAACCTGATGGTACGTTAAGTGGAGGAGAAAAATGGAAAAACTTAAAATCTCATGGAGCTTATAGTCTAGTTGGGGAGACAGACATTAATCAAAAATCATACCAATCAATGTATAATCAGAAAATGAGAACACTTGGAATCTGCTTCAGATGGGGGTGGGGAAGGTAGATCAGAGAATCTATATGTTTTATGTTGGGGTTTCCACTCTTGGTCTTCCATTTCTTGGATCATTTGGCTGAACAGCAGTTGCACAATAGCATTGAAAAGTGGAGATCAGACATTTGAGTGTTGCAACACAGAAAAATAATAAGAGGAGGATTATGATCAGAGTTTATAGTCCATTTCTCAGTCAGATAAAAACAAGCACCTAGATTAAACCAAGAGTATCGATCCTACCTCCAATCTGAAGAGTCTGCAGAGCCAGATTTGTGATCATTAGACAAATTATACAATTTTATGATTTCTTGGTTAACTTTCAGATCTTTTTAGTAATACAGATTTTAGAGAGATCTGCAGGGCTGTAGGTACAGAACTCTTGTCCTAAAATAGCACACATTTCCCCTCTGCAGGCCAATATCATATCTAATGCATTTATTTTGTGTTCCATTTTCATTAAAAAATATTTTTAAATCTAGGCAGTTTTATTCTGAATCAACAATGGTCAAGTTCTTGAATATCTCAAGGAGTTCTATAGCCATAGTAGCACTAGCCAACTTGCCTACTGTTTTCCTAACCATAACATGTAGGATTTGCCCTATTATCCAGGTCTCTTGTAAAAACATGAAATGAAAAGGCTTGAGGAATAAAGAAATCCAGAAATCCCCTAGAGAAGTTAGGGGTTCAGTTCTTGAATCAGGACTCAGATTTCTCCTTTTTGAATTAAATTATCTACTGATCTCTTTTTCCTAGAGAACAAATCCACGGGGACCCTTGTTGATATCAAAGACAATCCTGAAAGCAGGCATTAGTTTACCAGGTTTCCATCCAATTTGTGGGTAAAAGCTAGTGGGCTTTTGTGCCACAGATCCAATACCAGTTATTGGGGGGCACCCAATGATCCATTTTTGGCCAAACTTCTCCTATGGGATTATCAAATAATGGTGTAGTGTTTTGGTGCCATTCATCAAGAATAGCTTGGCTACTTGCCATGTGGTGATTTTGTGTATCAAGATCATTAGGTAGATCTAAAGCAAAAGAAAAATAATATATCTTCCTTGAAAGAGTTGTGAAAGTGAGATATAGCCTCTAACTATGCTTTATCTGCTACCCAATCTCCTTCCAACTTCTATTTCAATTCCTTTACAAAGACTGGCTCTCACAAAAAAGTCCACAAGTATTTTATTCAATGGGGGCAGGAACTTCCTTTGTTGGGTATGATATGCACGATAGGGAGTTTTAGATTTCTACTTGGCCTTTTGTGGTGTTTGCCATGTAAAAATGGATGAATCCATATGCCCAGGAAATCAATTTATTTATTACAAGGAAGCTAGGTGACGCCCAAGAGAAATGTGTACACACCCAACAGTCAGTTCAGTTATATGTCTTAGCCAGTTTTGGCAAAATTATTGCCAGGTATTGGACTCATACTGAGGAGTGACCAAGGATGCAATGAACAATATGAAATATAAGGGACTTATAAGAACATAGTTAAAAAGTAGCATAAAGCAAGCAAGAGGAAAGAAGTTAGCTAATATAGAGAAGGAATGGAGATTAAAAAGTGACAATTGTGGCCTTGTTTCATGTGTCTTGGGCAGAAGCCATCTACATCTGAAGACAGGCTGCTTCTGGCTCCTGGGAACCCTCAGCTAGAGGTCTCCAATAGGGACAGTCTTCCAGTGATTTGAGAATGGTTATGTCTTTTTTTTTCTTTTTAACAAATTGATTTTACTGATACATATTAATAAAGCATAAAGCCATCCAAAGTGTACAATCAATGGGATTTGGTGTAATCACATATTTGTGCATTCATCATTTCAATCATTCTTGGCACACTTTCATTATTCCAATAATAATAGTAATAATAATAAATGAAAACCAAACAAAACTCATCACCTTTCAATCTCTTTACTTCCCCTGCCGTACATAGCTGCTATTTTGTTTCCTTCTCTATAGTATATTTTTATTTATATTTTGAAAAAACAGTCATATATATAATATCACCCATATTCATGTTTTACATGAGGTTTTACTATCTTATAGTCCCATGCTACAGTTTTTAGCTTTCCTTCTAGTAATATACATGATCTTAGACTTTCCCTTTCAACCACTGTATAACCATGATATACTTAACCATTTCTATTCATTTCCAAAGATTTTCAAATAATGTTTTTGCCAATTCTGCACGGATTAACCCTCAGCTTTCCATTCTCTAACTTCCTTCTATTTTCTGGTGACCTATATTCTAATTATTAACTCCATGATTTACAGACTTCTGCACACCCATGTTCATAGTGACATTTATTCACAATTGCCAAAAGTTGGAAACAACCCAGGTGTCCATCAATTGATGACTGGATAAACAAATTGTGGTGTATACACATGATGGAATATTATACAGCAGTAAGAAGAAATGAAGCTGTGAAGCATATGATAACATGGATGACCCTGGAGGACATTATGTTGAGTGAAGCAAGCGAGACACAAAAGGACAAATACTTTATGGTTATGTCTTTTTAATTGAGGGACGTGAATCCATGAGTCAGCCCTTTAAGAGTTTCACTGCTGTGCTAGTTCACAGTACTTAATGTGGTCCTTTTTGTTGGGGCTCTAAGGCAGTGTTTTATTAAAGACAAACTTTGGCTTGCAGCTAAGGCTTTAGCTCATAATCAGAATCAAACAAATAGTATCTGTAGATGACAGAGACTTAAAAATGGCTCTGGCTAACTTATTACTGGTGATTTTAAAACTCAAAAGAAGTGATGAGAGTTCATTACAATAAAACAACTGAAAAGGAAATTTGGTTATTCTATGCCATACAAAACAAATGTTATAAAGACAATATAAAAGTTTTAGACAAAATGTCTATAAGCATATTGAATAAGCATGTTTTCATAGGCAATGAAAATTATATTTGATTTATAAAAATGGATAAGCATGTATTTCACAGAGGAAAGAATCTTGAGATATATAAGTAACCAAAGACATAATATACATATCATACCAAGAATGAATGAGCACATAATAAAAATATACTGAGTATATGAAGAATATCATGTAAAGAGATAAGTATGGAGTAGGTCCTAAACATTTGTATTTTTAAAAAATATAAATGTAACATAAAAGCTTGCCATTTTAAGTGTACAGTTCAGTGGCATTTATTACATTTACAATGTTGTATTGCTATAACCACTATTAATTTTTTTAAAAATGTTTTCATCACCCCAAACAGACCCTCTGTACTCATTAAGCAATAACTTCCCATCCTCCTTCCCCTCACCACTGGTAACATCTATACTACTTTCTGTCTCTTTAAATTTGCCTATTCTAGATATTTCAGAAAAATCATCTAGATATTTCTTAAAATATTTGTCTTTCATATCTGGCATATTTCATTTAACATAGTGATTTCAAGGTTCATCCATGTTGTAAGATGTATCAGAACTTTATTCCTTTTTATGGTTAATAATATTCCATTGCGTGTATGGACCACATTTTGTTTATCCATTCATCTGTTGATGGACACTTAAGTTATTTCTGCCTTTTGACTGTTGTGAACAATGCTGCTATGAACACTTGTGTACAAGTATCTGTTTGAATCATTGTTTTCAGATCTCTGAGTATACACCTGTGTGTAGAATTGCTGGGTCATATGGGAGTTCTAAGTTTAACGTTTTGAGGAACTAACAAACTAGTTTCCACAGAGGCTATACCACTTTACATTCCCACCATCAATCTATAAGGGTTCGAATTTCTCCATATTCTACCCTTGGGTAATCTATATCCTAATTTCTGAATGTATGAATTTGCATATTCTAATTATTTCATATAAATAAGATCATACAATATTTGTCCTTTTGTATTGGGCTTATTTGCTACGTGATGTCATCAAGTTTCATCCACATTGTTGCATGTATCAGGATTTCATTCCTCTTTATGCATATACCATATTTTGTATATCCATTCATCATATGATGGACACTTGGGTTACTTCCATCTTTTGGCAATTGTGAATAATGCTGTTATGAACATCAGTGTGAAAATATCTGTTGAGTAACTGGTGTCAGTTCTTTGGAGTATATACCTAGAAATGGGTTGCCAGGTCATATGGTAATTCTATATTCAACTTTCTGAGGAACTGCCAAACTATTTTATGCAGTGGGCTGCACCCTTTTACATACCCACCAACAGTGAATGAGTGTTCCTATTTCTCCACATCCTCTCCAAAACTTATAATTTTCTGTTTTTATAATAATAGCCATTCTATAAGGTGTGAAATGATATCTCAGTGTAGTTTTGATCTGATTTCTCTAAAAGCTAATGAGGTTGAACAGTTTTTCATGTGCTTTTTGGCCATTTGTATTTCCTCTTTGAAGAAATGTCTATTCAAGTCTTTAGCCCATTTTTAAATTGGTTTGCTTGTCTTTTTATCATTGGGTTGTATGATCTCTTTATATAACATGGATAGCAAACTCTTAAGGGATATGTGGTTTCCAAATATTTTCTCCCATTGAGTAGGTTGCCTTTTTACTTTCTTGACAAAGTTATTTGAAGCACAAAAGTGCTTAAGTTTGAAGAGGTCCCATTTTTCTATTTTTCTCTTTTATTGCTCATGCTTTCAGTGTAAAGGTTTAAGAAACTACCGCCTACCACAAGATCTTGAAGATGTTTCCCTACATTTTCTTCTAGGAGTTTTATGGTTCTAGATTTTATTTAGGTCTTTGGTCCATTTTGACATAATTTTTGTATAAAGTATGACATAGGAGTCCTCTTTTATTTCTTTTATATATGGATATCCAGTTCTCCCAGCACCATTTGTTGAATAGACTGTTCTAGCCCAGCTGGATTTTTGACAGCCTTGTCAAAAATCACTTTGCCATAAATTTGAGGATCTATTTCTGAACATTCAACTCTATTCCACTGATCAACATATCTATCTTTATGTCAGTATCATGCTGTTTTTTTTACCACTGTAACTAAGTAATAGGCTTTAAAATCAGAGAGCCCTCCAATTTCATTCTTCTTTTTAAAGATAGTTTTGGCTGTTTGGGAACTATTGCCTTTCCAAATAAATTTAATAATCGGCCTTTCCAAATCTGTAAAAAAGGCTGTTGGAAGTTTTATTGGAATTACATTGCATCTGTAGATAAATTTATCTGTAGATAAATTTGGGCAGAATTGGCATCTTAATGATATTTAGATACCCAATCCACGAACATGGAATGTCCTTCCATGTATTTAGGTCTTCTTTGGTTTCTTTTAGCAATGTTTTGTAATTTTACAAATATAAGTCTTTAAGTCCTTGATTAAATTTATTCCTAAATATCTGATTTTTATAGTCTCTATTGTAAATGGGATTGTTTTCCTGACTTCTTCCTTAGATTGCTCATTAGTAGTATATAGAAACATTACTGACTTTTGTATATTAATCTTGTATCCTGCCACTTTGCTGAACTCGTCTATTAGTTCTAGTAGCTTTTTGGGGGGATTTTTCGGGGCTTTCTAGATATAGGATCATGTCATCAGAAAATAGTGATAGTTTTACTTCTTCCTTTCCTATATGGATGTCTTTAATTTCTCTTTCTTGCCTAATTGCTCTAGCTAGAACTTCTAGCACAATATTGAATAACAGTGATGATAGTTGGCATCCTTGTCTTGTTCCAGATCTCAGAAGAAAAGCTTTCAGCTTTTCTCCATTGAGTACAATGTTAGCTGTGGGTTTTTCAAATATGCACTTTATCATGTTTAGCAAGTTTCCTTCTGTTCTTATCTTTTGGAGAATTTTCTTCAAGAAAGGATGCTGTATTTTGTTAAATGCCCTTTCTGTATCAATCAAGATGATCATGTGATTTTTCCTTCCTCAATTAGGCAATATGACGTATTACATTGATTGATTTTCTTGTGTTGAACCACCCTTGCATATCTGGGATAAAACCTACTTGATCATGATGTATAATTCTTTCATTGTGCTGTTGGATTTGATTAGCAAGTATTTTGTGGTTGTTGTTTACAAATTTGATTAGCAAGTATTTTGTTAAGGATTTTTGCATCTATATTCACTAGAGAAATTGGTCTAAAATTTTCTTTTTTCATGTTATCTTTATCTGGCTTTGGTATTAGAGTGATGTTGGCTGCATAGAATGAGTTTAGTAGTGTTCCCTACTCTTCTATTTTTTTTTGGAAGTGTTTGAGCAAGATTGTGATTTATTCTTCTTTGATTGATTAGTAGAATTCACCTGTGAAGCAATCTGGTCCTGGGGTTTTCATCTTTGGGAGGTTTTTGGTGACAATTTCAATCTTCTTATTTATGATTGGTTTGTTGAGGTCTTCTCTTTCTTCTAAGGTCAGTATAGGTTGTATGTGTGTTTCTAGGAATTTGTCCATTTCATCTACATTGTCTAGTTTGTTGGTGCACAGTTGTTCATAGTATCCACTTTGATCTCTTTTATTTCTGTGGGATCAGTAGTAATGTACCCTTCTCATTTCTGATTTTATTAATCTTTTCTTTTCTCTTTTTTTCTTTGTCAATCTAGCTAAGAATTTGTCGATTTTGTTGATCTTCTCGAAGAACCAACTACTGCATTCTCACCTCCATGGTTTCTGATAAGAAATCAGTATTTATTGAGCATCCCTTGTATGTGATGAATTGTTTTCTCTCACTGCTTTCAGAATTCTCTCTTTATCACTGGCATTTGACATTCTGAACTTGTAGATGTCTCAGAGTAGGTCTATTCAGATTTATTCTGCTTATTCTGCGTTGTCCTTGGATATTGATATTTCTTTCTTTCATAAAGGTTGGGTAATTTTCAGTCATTATTTCCTCAAATATTTTTCTGTCCCTTTTCCATTCTCTTCTCCTTCTGGGACCCTATAATGCATATGTTTATGCATTTTGCATTGTCATTCAATTTCCTGAAACTCTATTCTATTTTTACATTATTTTCTATTTCTGTTCTGCTGTCTTTTCAATTTCAGATGCTTTGTCCTCCAATTCACTTATTCTGTCATCAACCAATTAAAATCTGCTATTATATGCCTCCACTGTGTCTTCTCCATTGTGTCTTTCATTCCCATAAGATATTAGTTTTCTTTGTTAACTTTCAAATCTTTTTGTGTTCAACCAGTGTCTTATTAATATCCTTAATCTCTTTAGCCATCTCATTGAATTTATTAAGGAGATTTGTTTGGATATCTGTGATTAGTTGTCTCAAATCCTGTGTTTTGTCTAAAGGTTTAGTTTGTTCCTTTGGCTGGGCCATATTTTCCTGTTTCTTAGTATGACTTGTAATTTTTGCTGGTATCTTGGCCTCTAATTTTTTTATGTTCTTATTCTGTGCTCAGTTTCTTTCTTTAGCCTATAGCTTTCTTACTGGTTGGCTTTTTGCTAAAGCTTCCTCTGTTCTTCCATGAATGTTAGACTCTTCTGTTTGTTTTTTATTTGCCTGTGTATATTTTTAATCCTCCTTTTGTCTTCTCTCACTTTTTCTTGGAGGGCTAATTCTGATAGAAGTGTCCTCCTAGAGACAACCTTCCCAGCTCTGGTTTCCCAGTCAAAACAGCTCATGGGATCTATGAAGGGAGTTGTATTAGTCAGTCAAAGGGGTGCTGGTGCATAACAAGAAATCTGTTGGCTTTTATAAAGGGTATTTATTTGGGGTAGAAGCTTACAGCTATTAGGCCATAAAGTGTAAGTTACTTCCCTCACCAAAGTCTGTTGCCACTTGTTGGAACAAGATGTCTGCAAGGGTCCTCTTCTCTCCTCTAGGGCTCCATGGGCTCCATAGTCCCAGCTTCTTCGAATATCAGCTGTAGGCTGGGATACATCTTGTTTCTCTCCCAGGGCTCATTTCTCTCTGGGCTTAGCTGCTCTGTTCTCTTCACAAGGTCACCTAGACTATCAGGCTCTCTCTCTTCTCAGGAGCCTCTGCCCTGTCTATGGAGCCATCTCTACTCCTCTGTATTCTTTTCCTGTGTGTTTACTTCCTGAGGCTCCAGCATTAAAACTCCAACTGTCTCCTCTGCCATGTCATTTTCTCTGTGAGTCCCCATCCATCAAGGGGGAAGGGACTCAATGTCCTATGAACATGGCCCAATCAAACCCTTAATAATAATTTAATCAAGCAAAAGTGAAACCTCTGAATCAAATCCAATCTAATATGCCCAGAGAAACAGACCAGTTTGCAAACATAATCCAATATCTACTTTTGGAATTCATAAATAATACCAGACTACTACAGGAGTGTAGATTGATTCAAGTGTGCTTTGGAGAAGAGACCCTAGAGGCCTGCAATCTTCTCTTTGAAATCTTCCCCAATCTAGGCTTTCCTAAAGTACCCACCAGGTAGCACTCTTTATCTTGTTGTTCCCTGCTGTCCTAAGGTTATTCTGTGCCTTTAATTCTCAGATGACTAAGCTGCTGGTGGGGGCGTAGTTGAGGATGAGGTTGCCAGCTTACCCAGGATGAAACTGTTGCACAAATTCCAGCCTCTGCAATCTGAGTTCTCTGATCAACTGCCACCTCCTGTGCTGTCTACCTCCAGGTGGGCCAGGTGACTCTGCCTGCACTGCCTTGAGAAAAAGTGATCAGATGGCTCTTGGTTCCTCTCCTTCCTGGGGCACCTTGGGGATGAGAGTGCGGCAGCTGTTTAAAGTAGGTGGCATGAAGCTGCCAGCCTTGCCCACAGAGAGACTGCGGGTTCCCCCTCCTTCTAGCAGGCATTGGAGACCAGTGTGCAGCAGCCCTTTTAAGGTGGATGGTGTGAATCTGCCCACCAGGGCTTCCCCTCCATCAGGGGATGCCTTGGGGCCCAGGATGTAGCAGCCCTTCAAAGTGGTCAGGGTGAATGTGCCTTCTGAAGAGTACTCTTTCCTTCTGCCCTGGGGGTGTTGGGGCCCAGTGTGAATCTGCCTGCTCTGCCCTGTTCAAACTGTACCCGATTTCTACTCTTGCTGAGCGGGTGGGGGGGCAAAGCAGTGGCTTTCCAAACTGGGCACTCTGGATCTGCTCCAGAGTTTTTCAGTTACCCCTGCTTCTACTCCTGCTGAAGGTGGAGACAGCACAAATGCTGCTGGCTTTTTGGTGGCTTGGGCAGGTTTAAACCTCAGCTGTGCACAAGATTGGAATCCAGGTAGCCAAATTTGCCAGTCAACAGCTGTAGTTGGTGCTGGGCCACTTCCCCTCCCCTGCTTTGGGAAGGAGAGCTTCCGCTTCCAGCCAGGGAGTGGATATGGAGGTGGCCAGCTTTGCCAGTTAGAGTTGGGCAACCTCCTCTGCATTGTGGTGGAATCTACTCATGAATCTTCACCTCAGATGGTCAGTCTTCTTTTCCTTTTCTTCCCTGGATGGTGCACTGTGTTCCTTTGGTCTCTGGAGTCCCCCAAACAGTTGATCCAGACAGATCTTGGCTGATAATTAGTTGCCCTGTGGGACGAGCTGATTGTTAGAGCTTCCTACGCTATTGTCATCTTGGGTTCTTCTCTCTGTCTTGGAATTTTTAAACATTTATTATGCCTTACAAAAAGAATCAGGGATGTCAGCACCTTGCCCCGGCTATGAAAAGTGATACTTTTATGACCTATGGCCAAGCAGTCTCCTAAAATAAGAAGTTATTAGCAGTATGTGTTAGTTGAAGCTATGGGAGTGTGTGCAGTTGTGAATTACAAAAAGAAGGGTGCCCACATATGGCATCTTAGGTCATGCCACAATTTAAAGAAGTGTCACATTAAAGAATATCTAGAGAGGAGATGGGAAAGGGCTACCAGAAAAACATAGAAAAACCAGGAGAAGATGGTATAATGGGAACAATGTAGAAGATAGTATCAACAAGGAGAGGATAGAGCTAATTTAAATTAGTTATTTTTTTTGATTGCTTCAAGAAGGCTTCATGGAATTTTATAAAATACATGAATTGGTGGTACATTAATAAGTTTATTATAGGATAGGGAAATTTTTGGTCTCCCATAACACTGTGATTTTCATCAGATGGCTATAAAAATTGAAAGCAATTTGATTAGTTTTATATAAAGAGAAATATTAAAGAGTTAACCACTTAAAAATTAAGACCATGGAATGGAAAACAATTAAATACAAAAATGCACACTGGTACACATCAATTCTATTTATGGCCAAGAGAGAGCATGTCTTAAGGAAAAGGATTAGGAAGAAGAATATTATTGACAGGTGATGGAAGTTTTGATGCTGGATCCACGGGCGGACTCTGACTCCATGACTTTCCTTCTGTTGGGATTTCTCATGATAACCTACTAGTTCTTTACTAACTTCAAGGAGGGGTGTTTCCACTTTAAAATATGCCCAAGTATGGGAAAATGATTATTTTAATATCCTGAAACACAGATGTACTTAAGTAGAAGAAGACAGAATACTAGGGATCTAAATAATCTGGCCTTGAAGATACTGCTTTCTTACCTTTAGATTCTTGTCCACAGGTTCATTATTTGCTAGCCTATCTCCATAGGACTGATGCTATGTTTAATACTTACTGTCCCAGATACCTGTCATACCTCTGGATTCTAAGTGTATAGAATAGTACCTGGCACACGGTATGTAATCAATAAATATTTGTTAAATGAATGAATGTATGAATAAATGAAGTCATCTTGTAGTATTTTGGAAAGATGCCATCCACAGTTGTAATATGCCTGACTTTGTCAACCATATTACAGGTTTTTAGGATTTTAGAGTTTTGGTCTATTCTTTTACTTGTATGTCTCTCTTGGTCTCTGTACTGTACTCTATGTCTTTGAAAAATATTTGGCAAATTCATTAAGACTTCCTGCATTTTTCTGACTTCTGAAATTCTACTTTCAAATTTTTCTATATTTCTTCCCAGTCTATATTACTATTCTATAACAAACCTGTATCATAATTTCTTGGAGTGGATATTCTTTTCCACTATAACAAGGAATGAGAGAATTAAGTATGTTGCTATTATAACTTCTATGGAATATGTTTGCAGGTTAGTATTTAGTTAAAAACTGAAGTTATTCCTATTAATTAAATACTACTTGTTAATTCAAATAAGATGATTGACTTTGGATATTGGGAAAATTCATAGTAAGTCTTCCTTTAGCAATCATTTCCCATACTTTGCAGTTTACTGAGGAACACTTGTTAAAGACTTAGGTTTAACATGACTTTTCCTTGAGTCCTATAAATATCTTTTCCTCTTTTAAATAGCTTTAGATTCCCAAACATTTGGTGAATGTCTACCATGTGGCAAATAAATAAGATCCATATTAAGATCTACAGTCAGTCAGTGAAGAAACATTCATGAAGTGATTAGGAGACTTACCCATATCCTTATGTACAGTTAGAATTCAGGTCCAAGTCCAGTAGTTTTCCTCATCATACACATGGCAGAGACTGTTTTCTTATATATTGTAGAGTGTTCACTGTCCTCTGGGTCCTCATGACTTGAAAAATAATTCATGATACTATTTTTCCTTTCCTTTTATCTCAATCTGGAATCCCTGATTAATCGCAAAAGATACACGTTGAGAATGATGACTTCTGAATCTGAAAGTGGATGGTTTCCTGAGCTCACAGTTTTTGGGTAAAAATATCTCGACACCTGTTTAGGATAAATTATTTAAAATTCTCCTTAATATCTGGAGTAAGATTTAAATGGGTTTTGATGAATGATGTCATGTCAATTAAAAAAAAAATAACAAAAATCTCATTAATAAAATGAAAACACAAAGGCTTTAAAAAACAATTCAGGAAAGAAGAAAAGTGAGCTAAAAAAGTAGAGATATGCAACTTCTTTAGTAATCATCAAATGCAAATTAAAATTACTATGAGATACTATTTCATATACTCCATATTGGCAACAACTAAAGCCTGCCAGTTCCAATTGTTGGTAAGTATGTGGTACCAGGAAAATATTTACACATTGCTTGTGGGAACATAAATTGATATAACCACTATAGAAAATAATTAAGTGCTAAATATTAAAATTGAATGTATATATTATGACACACCAATTCATTTTTATATATCAACATATCTATAAAGATATCAAAAATCTACATACTGCTTATATGACATTCTGGAAAAGTCAAAACTATAAAGATTCTTGGCGGGAATTCATTGTAAGAAGGTTTGATTAAAAAGGCCGAACCCTAAGAAGATTTTGGAAGGGAAGTGAAGACTATTGTATACTTTCATGGTAATGAATTACAAAATTGTGAATTTCAAAAATGAATTATTTTTATATACAATAAACTAATTGTTAAAATTGCATAAGCAACAAACAATGTAGAAAAACTGCAAATTACAGAGAAGCAAAATGAGAAAAAAAATCATTCCATCTCACCTTTAGGGAGAACCTCTGTTAATGTTCTAGGATGGATTGAGTCTAAAGGCTGGTGCATTCACATTTATAAAATATAAAACATTTAATACTTTGATGGTTACCACACTACCATCATTGGGTACACACTTATTTTACAACCTGCCTTTCCACAAAGTTATGTCGTGATTGACTCTCCTGTGGTCCAAATTTTCTGAACAAATGTTTTAGTGGCTATGATGTGTGGCCAGGCATATATCCAGCAAATCCATTCCTGGTGGCCCTGACAGTTTCCAGTGTCTCCTATTTTCACTGTCACTGTTATCAGCAGGCACCATCCTGGTACCCAGGGATAGCCATAGGATGATTCTGGAAGGGAACTTTCTGGGTCAAGAGGAGGTCTTCTGCTGCCTAGGGACAACATTTCCGAGGTGACGTACATAAAAAGAGTCTCTAAGTAGGACCTTTTGATGAGGCTACTTCAGTTAAGGTGTGACCCACCTCATTTAGGATGAGTCAATCCTCTTACTGGAGTCCTTTGTAAACAGAATGAAAAGAGAGAGAGAGAGAGAGAGATAGATAGATAGATAGATAGAGAGAGAGAGAGAGAGAGAGAGAACCATTAAATCAAGAAGCTGAAAACAATGAAATCCAGAAGAAATGGAAGAGACCAGCCTTAGAAACTTAAACACAACCCAATATTTAATAAAAACTTATTTTAAAAAAGTAAATAGATCTAGGCTCTTTTTCATTTGAGTTGTAATATGTAAGAGTAAATTTGCTACAAATATAAAATGATATTTTCACTTTTAAATAGGAAAAAATCAAGTGAAAAGATTTCTAGGCATTTTGACATTTAATTGTTGATAAAATACACAATGACTTCACTAATTCCAGGTAAGAGATAATTTATATTAAGGGATATATATAGAGATAATGTATTAAGGGATGTTAGAAATATGCTTCTGAATTCTCTATCATTTATTTCTATCTAATATATCTGTTTATCATCTATTTATCATCTATTATATTTTTAAACATTTAAAAAAATCAAAAGTGTACATAAAAATGTCTCATATATCAAATCAGCAAATTAAGTAAATATGAAATTTTCTCATATCTGCTTGACTTTCTTTTTAAATAATAAAAATAGTAACATACAGTTTAGACCTTACCATTCTCCCTTTGCCCATCCTCTCTCTCCACAGGTGCCCATTATTTGGAATGTTTTTAAAGCATTGAAAGAAAGAGAAAAGCAAAGTCACACCTCTTAATCCTATCATGTTTTTCTTTTGGTCATTTTAATAAGAAACAGATGCAAATGATTCTCTCTTTGCCCATCCAACTTAATGGTTTCAAAATACCAGCTTCAGAACTGTTCCTTCAATTAGCAATAATCGTGCCTCGGATAAACCTCATTGGCTACGATACTGCCACTGCACAAAGCTGCCAGTTGGCACTTGGTATTAATCCCTCGTTGCCAGGGATGCTCATCCCCGGGAGTCATGTCCCACGTTGGGGGGAAGGTAATGCAATCATATGCTGAGTTTGGCT